>DWNY01002787.1:0-10629 GCA_018250635.1 Telegonus apastus | reverse complement strand
GAGTCCTTACAAATAATACTTCTTATACTTAAATAAATTTAACAATAAGGCGACCTATGAAACGTATTCACTGTCACCCAAAGACATTTGCAACACCAAAGAAGTCGCTAATGCATCGCTGACTTCGAAAGGAAAACTTAGTTTGCACTGTTTTCAACTGCACCGGGTTATACCTATAGCTAGCACACCTTGCAAGTTCGCGGCAAGAACGATTTGAACGCATTATATATAGCTTACACAACCTGCAGTAAATTAGTATAAATCTTATAGATAGAGTAAATTATTAAAGACAAGTAGACAATCTCACCTTATGAGGTATCACAGCAAGCAAATACGCCCGGTACCTTGAATGGGCACGTATTGAAATCTGCCCACAAAATGGCATGTCTATTCGCTCATCTCGTCTAAGAGCCGTTTATAAGGAAGCAAGTGGGCGAAACAGTCCACTGTCTTTCATATTTTGTTGCTAATATATATTTTCATACACAATTAAGCTATACTAGCTAAACTGGGTCACGTCAAAACGTAAATATAAGTTATTCTATACATTGTATATAAATTTCAAGTTTTTCGAGTTTTATAGTCACAATGTTACGATTTTTCAAGTCCAATAGGTGCACTAAGGCTTTACGAGCTGCGAAACGATTGTCTCCATAATTACTAGCACAAGCGGTTCTTGACTGCCGAGTTGTCAACACAATGAATTATGTCTCTCAATCACAGTTCCCGTTAAATGTTCGTGTAAGGTGTGTGTTATGTGATGGAGATTAATGTCAAGAATCTAGTTACATGTTTGTATTATCACGATTAGTTTAATTTGAGAAACATAACTGGTGTACATAAAGTATCTCTGTTAATTCGAAATTGAGTATAAAATGTGGATTGTCGTAATCGTAAAAATATATTCAATATAAGAGTGGAAGTCATATATTTTGTTGAACACTTAATTTAGGTATGATCTCCGATGAGCCATTGATGTCCCAGCTTCCATAGCGATGTGGCGCTATCTGCACTTATAATGAAGTAGTCATCTTATTAGGTGGATACTTGCCACACATTCGAGGATGACTTGAAACTTGAAATAGCTATCTCAGAATATGATCAAATTATGAACCACCAAACAAAACCAGAACAACACTATATCATGGATTCGTTTCGCATTATTATTTTTGCAATTCCTTAATCGTATACCACGAGGACCTAATAAACATTGTGTTTATTAGGTCCTCGTGGTTATTAGTAGTATGAAGTCTACAAGGCGTATGTCCCGATGGCAGAACAGTGTACGGTGGCGGTGACTCGCCACTCTGGGCACCGTTACTGCGGTGACGCCGGTGGCGGGCGACGGCCGAAACAATAGACTCTCGGTCACTCATTAACGCGCGCTCTACTCGACTGGCACAGAAAATGCAAGTGATGTCAACGTTGCAAACGCTGAACGATCGGTAACGGAAAGTCCTTTATTTATGACCACAAATATAACCAATGGACAAATAAAGCGCTTACAATGGTGCTCGTAGCATATAAGTTTCAACGTAATTTTGATTTTTTTCTCTATGTGTGCCTCATATCAGCAGAGCTTAGCATGTTTTGTAATCCTTGGAAAATATCGTAATGTTCCTCAGTTTACTTGCTTAATGGAACAATTCAATAAACTTGCTCACGAGTGGGATACCTTGGATAAATTCCCCATATCTAAGATAGTAAGATAAATCAACATTGCCAAGCAACATGTCTGTGACTATTTTGTAAACATCTCCTTGTAGAGATATCTTAAGCATATTTTAGGTGTTCTCTTTAAAGACGATTAAGAGCATTAAGAGCATACGGACACACCCAGCATTTTAACTTACAGTTTAGAATTTTATACTTCATGATTTCTGCGTTGAACAAAACTACATCATATCTCATTGTGGTCATTTTAAACCAACCATGTCTCCATGCTAATTACCGACAACAAAGAACCAAATACCACAATGATTGAAGCAGATAAGTTGATGTGCTTCCAAACGAATTACCACTTTGTTCCCCATGAAATAATGTTGAATGTATCACAGTGTTTAAGTGCAGTTAATTGTTTTAACAGGGTTATTTGTTATTCGAAACAATGTTTTCCGTATACACTATCTGGTTTAAAAATAAGTATAAAATATGTTCACCCATACAAATTAGATGATATGGCACCTAAATACGACACAAGTATTTCAACGAAATACAAGATTAATAAATAACTCTTATTAATTTACCGTTTTACGTTACAAAAGTAAATGTATGGCGATCGACGCAGTCGAGTAAACACCATAAAACATACATTCCTACAAAAATGACCACTATTTTTTTAAATGTCATTAAATACGTCCAGGAATAAGGTATATTTATGACTGTCATCGTGCTACAAGGCTCAGTCAACCAAAGAAATTAAGCAAGTCTATACATTGACACAATACTGGAAATATGGCCAAACTAATTGGTATTAAAGGAAATCTACTAAGATGTCTATACTCAAATGTCTGTCTTTGATAACAATACATTTAATGGTTGAATGACGGACTGAATAACACTTTGACAATAACACTACAAGTTTACGTTAATGCCTACCTTATATGTTACAGCAAACATCACGGTGTCTAAAAGTAAATGCTTATTAGTATATTATTATGCAAGGCGTGAATCTTTTAACACCCGATAAACTTTATTAGTAGAGCTGAAATTTTATGTAGTATACTTGGACTTACTATAATATTTAACGAATACCAAACACGTTTTGGCATAATTAATACTCAGCTTACTGAAGACATATATTTGTAGCTGTCCCTCAGTACTTATTGATTCGTCGAGTCGAGAACTCCAGAGAGGTACCTATAACCTACCTTTTCATAACATAACTGTAGCTACAAGCCAGACACTTTAACTAAATGTATAATTAATTTACTTATTTCACAAGGCAGAGCTTATGAGAACACATTTCATCGTCGCATAGCTCGTGAATTATCCAGAGGCGAGCGTTACCCTCTTTGAAAGGGATGCGTGCCGCGAATACCAACTTTGTAGGTTAGTCTTCAAATGAAATACAGCATACCCGAGAAGTGCATGCCAGGGGACTGAGGAGTAAGATATCTAGGCATTGTCATATAAGAAATTAAGTACTATGATGTTTTGTTTATTATTTATCATGAATACGTGACCCTCCCCACATCGAATATCAGTTTAAATATACCTCGTGGAAAGTTAAATAAAGGCAGAAAGCCAAAAATATGGTTTATTAATAAATCGACGCCTACGTTTCATCTTAATACTCGTATAGAAATGTCAATGATTAAATTTCATTGTAATTAAGTTTAATAGTATCGATGGCAACCACGAACCGCGAACCGACTAAACACACTTAAATAATGTATTAATAAAGTATTGTGAGGTGCCAAGTAATTTGTGCATCTAATTTATGTAACACTTCACTTGTAGGATCAACTTTCAATCGGTTACCTAACAGCTAATAACTGTACATTAGCTTTGCTTTCCAAATCTGCGCTGATTCTTACTGCTCAATAAATAACTGCTTTCAAATATTACATATTTGGGACTTCATAATGACTTCTTTTAAAATTTGATACGTACACTTGATTTTAAATTAATTTTTCATATTTTCGTTTTCATCAGGAAGCACTGCACATCATTTTGCTATTCTTAACACATTCAAAATATGTTGACGGGTCATTTGTAATACGAACCACGTAAACACAGATGCGACACATTATTTTGCCTTAACGCTCCGTATAAAATACTTTTAATTTTAATATGAAATTAGTTTAACTCTTTTTTTTTTTCAATTAAAAAATATAACTTTTCAAAGCAATATAACCGTTTAAATTTAGAACAGTGACGGACTTAAAGTTAAATTACGCAAATAGCAACTCCGATAACCAAACAAGAACGTTATCACAACCCTCCACTGCCGCCTTTGACTCATCGAACGTGAATCACAAAATGTAAAAAAAACTTGAAATCACAAAGCCCAATTGTACTACCTATTGGACAATTTTTCTACTATTTGGTTCTGGATGATTCATATACCTAGTGATTAATGACTGTAGTAATAAAGGCGTATTGTTTAAAGAATATAATGCATGATTTTTGCGAAAACGTTCATAAATAGCTCTTTAGTGTACTAGGACTTATGCATGTTTTGGGTTTATGTTCTACAAGCGTATGCGATTTCATAAGATAAAAAATGTAGTTTCTATTTCGAAATACATTTTCATATCTTAGTCCTCAGGGGTAGCAACGCATCTGTGGCCGACCTAAGGTAGGACTACGATCTTATCTGGGGTTGCTTACAGTTGTACATGGGCGACAGTGGCCATTTACCATCAGGTGGGCTGTACGCTCGTTTGCTACTTCCAAAAAATAAAAAAAATCTACAATGTTGTTAAGAATTAACTTGAGACTTTTTGTAGAAATGCAATCTTTTTGATTTCGCGTAATATCCTCCAGCACCTGCTATCAAAGCATATTTTTACTTTCAAATAAGCGAAAATAAAATGGAATATTTAAAAAACGAGGTCACAAGTTCCGTGACGTGCCGTGAATGGATATTTACTTTATAGCACTGTATAAATTATACAAAATTGCACTTTGAGGTCCCCATCAAAAGTTAATCGATGCCTTTCACACAGTGAATTAATAAAAACTAGTGCCAAGTACTTAGAGCAGCCTTTGATTACTGTTCATTACTTTACGTATGTGTGGAATTCTACTGGGTTTTCTCGAATCTTTAGTACCTACCTATCCAATCGTGAAAGAATTGAAAAATGTTCTTTCTGTCTTGTTACCTCCTACAAGTAAAAGGTAACTGAATATACACAGTTGAGAAAAGACATTAGTGTACGTGCATTATAGAATCCTATGTGCATAACATTAGTGCAGCCGGGTGCAGTGAAATCTAGCAGATCACGCGTAGCGCGATCTTCAGCCAACCTTCTGCCTGCAACCCGAACCGACCAGTCACGCTCAATTACCATTGTCCTTTCAGAACCTTGGTTAAACGATATCTACTACCTATACCTACAAACTGACAATCGATTTTATTACATTCATGACTTTTGTCGTCTCGAAATCTTAGCTCGTCCCGGAAAAAGAAACATAGTTACATTATGAAATGTGCAGCAATGTGAATGATTTGATCTTTATAGGCAAATGTCTTATTGTTTGTTGGATTGGTCTGCCTTAATAACATTCAAAGGCGAAGAAGAAACATACAACATGTAGGTACTCCTTGTCGTAGAATTGACTACATTTCTTTTTAATTTAGAAAATCGGCAGGTCCCAGGGTAAATGAGAAACCGAGGATCCAAATCAAAACTATCGGCCTCGTCTTAGTACTTTGCGAACCGACTGCCCTACCGACCGGCTAACCTAAGCTAAGATTACCCTTTACCTTAGAGGCTTGCAATATTAGTACCTACTTGCCGAAAACGATTATAAAACTTTGCCATAGTTACAAAATGCATACAGGATTATCCTTAAATACACCGACAATTGCTTACCGATAACATTTACAACACCTACTTAAAGTATATCGATTATGGATTAACGTTTTATTTGATACTGTTTTGACACAAAAAAATGTAAATTCACGTTTCTGGTCACAAATACCTACAAATTGTCAGATATTATAAAGTCGACAATGGATAATCCATCAGATAATCGTTGGTACGCAGTATGCAGCATAATATCATGAATATTATATTATACAATTCAATACTTCATACAAAAGGTCATCTAAAAGTTCTTAATCAATGGCGATCTAGGAAATTCGTTTTTCATGTCTTAACCATATGAAAGATGTCATGTCTGTTCATGTGAAAGGAAAAGAAATTTTTCTGTGTATTATTCTTGTAATCATTTATCTATTACATTATCGATTTTACATTGGAGGGTGAGAAAGGGTCTTAAGTTCCTTAGCCCTCTGGATCGGTCTGTTTTGTTAACTTAAAAAAGAATACCTTCTTGGTTGGTGACTTCGTAAGGCGATTTCGAATTATTTCGAGTGTATAAGTTAATGCAACATTAGTATCCTTTGGTACTATTGTTGCTTCTGCAAACTTATATGAGATAGATGACGCATACAGCATGCTAAAGTCACATACAGTTAAGTTGTCACTGTTTCCAATGGACCTTATAATTCCTTGATATTTATAGTTGTTCTCATAACCACCACAGGGAAAAGTCTTATCAAATCTTTTAAACCAGAACTTAGCACACTACATACAACTGCTGAAATTGAAATAAAAATAATGATGAACCTTTCCACTACATTTTAAGTCTACCATATTAATATACCAGCATATTATGGTATATAACATGTTTTATCTTTTTCAAGCATACCCGATTACTTTTTACTTAAATTAGATTAGTAAAACAAATGACACATAACATAAAAATGGTTTTATCACCGCTAGTATGATCGAAGATGTTATTAAGAAAACTGGTAGTGAGAATCATTATCAATACATCAATTTTATAGATTGTTAATTATCCAATCGCGTGTCGGCGCACTGATCGGCGCGAAACGATTTATAGCAAAAACTGATTGAACTGGAGACACTGCATCTGTTGCATGTTGCCGATATCCACTGTAATACTAATTACATTATTATAGTTATACAAAACAATGACAGCTCAGTGGTTGAAACAAGATTTCTCAATTGGGAGATCAAGGTTTAAATGTGAAGCATGAATTTCTTATTTATCTCATTTATGTGTGTTAAAAATGGATTTCTTATATCTTTCTATAAAGCCAAAGCAAAGGTATGAGATAATGTCCTGAGAGTTCTTGAAAAGACTTGTATGGTCATTTGACCATATTTATGTGATGCCTAAATCCAAGCAGGATTTGGTCGAAATTGGAGAAGAGACCAGTGCCCAGCAGCAATGGATTAACAATGACATTGTTCCGTAACATGTTACTTTAACATTATTACCTTTAAATATTACAATATATATGTATATATACATACAATATATACACAAACACAACATTTATTAGTGTTTACAAACTTATTTTTCAATACTATAAATAGAATAGGATCTTTATGCATGCATACAATTTCCAATACAACTATTTTGTAAACATGTTTTAATTTTTGTTAATTTCTTTAATTAACATAGTTCATCGCTCCACCCTAGCAATGAAACAAGTCAGTAAAAGAGAAATGATTTTCCAGACTAGTTGGTGAGAAATAGAAACTGAAAAGACAATGCACTCTCGTGTGAACAAACTGAATAATGGAGGAGCCGAGCAGAGCCGCTCTACATGTTGCGTTGCCTTTCTACATCTGTACTACATACTCTGTAGTTAAATGTGATGTGACAACTAACACCACTGATTGAAATTATTCTTAAACTTCTTACCTCATATTTTATATATAAATTAATTTTTAAAACAATGTTTTCTTCATATGCAATTTCTGTTAATATTATGACTGGGACTTTTTAATATGATGATATCATACAATATATTAGTAATGCCAATATAGCACAAACAATAAAAATAGTAGGTAATAGAAATCAAATATGGTAAAAAAAAGTATTAATTGTGTTACAATCACATCACAGTGTTTCATGTAGAGACCATGAAATTACTAGATTTTTTATCATTTATATGACTCTATAAATAGGTACTGTATAGCTAAGGTATAAGCATAAGGACCTACTATATAATTAGTTGACAGTAAATAATATTTTTATTTGATAATTTTCTGACCGCTTTTATAATCATGTATGTTATGTGATAACAGGGAATGTATCTAAAACATACTACTCTGAAAGTTTTAAATGAAGTCTTAAGTATGGTAGCACACGCCTCCACCTCTTTCTTACGATTCATTATTATACACAAGGAAAATAATACTAATTACATTATCACAGCCCTGCTGTTACCTTCTGTTCTTCTAGGAATTTAGTGGAGAGCTGGTAGGCTAGTGCTGAGAACATCACTGGGCTTTCGTCATCGGCTCCCGGACGCAGGAGTCGCGCGACCACTCGCCACTCTCATGATACGCTGACGCTCAGACTACGAACTCGCACAGATATCCAAACCAAGACAATTTGTAATGAAATCGCATCTAGTAGCGACTTGAACAATGTATCTCGTAAATATCTAACATTCGCCGCTGATCGAAAAGGAAACCGACGGAAAATCAATCACAGACGTGACTCACAGGGAAGTCGTCGCCCTAACTTATTTGCACGAGCCCGATTCGACTAACTGTACCCGCGTACACGAAACCCGCGTCTTCATTAGCGGGCTCGTGGATATTGCACTGGCACGTGAGAACTGGAAGACAATGGACGAGAAACTGTGGGAAATGAGAGGCGTTGCCACTGTAGTAAACAATCACGTCACTTGGTCTAAATACGGTACGCCAATTAGGCGCCGCGCCCCAAGCCAGCTGTATTTCAGAACTTACCGGTGCGGCGATTCGTCTTCGGCGGTGGTTCGCACGATTTTTAAATTCCTCAGCACAAATTGATTTCACTTATTTCGTCACTTACTGCTCTGGTCATTCACATTCATAGTAATGTCGCGAAACTGTCAAAATGACGATAGGTTTGGTTTTGGACGTAGAATGGGATGGGTATTTTTTTAAAGAAGCGTATAGCGACCTCTCATCGATGTAACATAGTTTTACAACTTTTAAATTTTAAACAATCAAATAATAAAAATTAAAAATTGAATATCAAAATATAAATATTTTGTAAAGGTAAATGTTTCTGCGTTTGTAAGTTTAGCAAAATAAATATATATAAAAAATAGGGGATCAGTATATTTGTTATGTGTATATATTAATAATAAAATTTATCCATGAATATTCAGTAAAAAATACAATTTAAAGAAGTTATTTGTGATATTGCAAAAAGAATAATACTTTAATGAATCAAATGAAAAATTACTTAAAACTGAACGCATTAAAACATCAATCTGACATTATTGATGTTTTAACGTCAAAATAATTCGTTTCTACCAAAATAAATTTGCCAACTATTAGGGTAAAATATATTTTTTATAGAATGAAACAGCAAACGAGCATACAATAAGGGCCTAAGACTGTTGCCTTATATTAAAGTGAACAGACCAGGGAATGCAGATATTCTTCTACCGAAAAGAAAGAACTACTTCACGTTCACGATAGTAATATTATTTTTATAGTAAAAATTGAAGAACAACAAGTACCATATTGTTGCTACTAACTGACAGATGATAACTTTTGTATTAATGGGAAGAAATCTATACTAGGAATAATTTATATAACTATTTACTGTTTAGAAACTAAAAATGATTTTGCGTTTTTCTGTTAACAGTAAGTGTAGTGACTCCATTTATTGTGTTATATTGTACACACCTTTGATTATATACTCTCTAGGTCTAGCCTTACCTAAAAAAGCTTCCAAAATAGTCACTAACTGTTAGTCTCTAAATTGTTAACGTTAATAACAGGCAACTTTATTGTCCAATAAAAATGGCGTAACGGGAGCATCCGATCAATCATACGAATATAAGTTAGTGTGCGTTTTTAAGTTAGTGTGCGTAAGTCACGCACACATCTTCATATATCTACACGTATCTTAACTTAACATTTAGGTTTTTACAGCCAAACTTCGAAAATCAAATGTCAGAAAGTATATAATATTATTAATCTATGTCAAAACAACGTTCGCCTGGTCAGCTAGTAATAAATAATTAATAAAAAAATATTACAGCATTTATAGCAAATTCAAATAGTATGCTGGCAACATAAATAATGTGTTATCAATATCAAATGAAAACGAAAACAATAATTTGGTTTGAGATTTTATTTAATTCGTCATCCTCGGACTTTTTATAAATATTGTGTATTGGACGAACACCGATGGAAGTAATGTCCGGAGCTAAAATAGATGTATTATGGTCACCAGTGCATCACGATAAGTTCATAATATGGGGACCAGATATAACCTTATACGAAGTGGCTCTTCTCAAAGATATCGAAAAAAAGACAACATGTATGTATTGGATATTTATTGTTACGCCATATTTTTTACTGAAAATGTTTTAGCAAATGAGATAGCAGTCCACCTGATGGTAAATGGCCACTGCCACCCATGGATACCTATGACCTACCTTGTAAAGATCATAATCTTAAGGTTAATTTTGAGGTTGGCCTAAGACGCGTTGCTACCCCTCATGACTAAGTCGGATTGCCTCTGATAAGTATTTCTTCCTTATTACATCCTTTAGAGCAGCACACAGCAGCGGTTTAAACCGCTGTTATTAGGCGGAAATAGGTGTGCCAGTGGTGCCTCTGAAGTCAAACCACAAGGGGTTCTATCACCTTCAACAATATCCACATAAACCTCTCAAGGTCAGGCAATATGTTGTTTAAAATTCAATATTTTTATTGACACATCTAATTGATAACATAAATGTAATAGTAAATACAAACAAGTCTTATAGCAATGTTGATATCATTATGATAAAGATTTATAGTAATTATATAAGATTCGTAAATATTTGTAACTGGCTACTGTGGCTCTGGGGTAGATAATGTATTGTATTTGATAATTATTCTTACAATATTAGAACATTTAAAT
>DWNY01002786.1:0-10630 GCA_018250635.1 Telegonus apastus | reverse complement strand
ACGCAAGTACATCTATCACTGATCGTAGTGATCGTCAAATGAAATGAATGAAGTCGATTGGAGTGGAGATTTGTCAACCGTGTCCGCAACCATAAGCTCGAATTAAATCTACCTAGCTTAGCTCGAGGCAAAGAATCAAGCAAATATTATGGTAAAGAAAAGTATGATGGGGGTACAGGTGATGGAATCTAGGATGCAAATTAAACGAATGAAAGAGCACTTTTCGTAGATTCCTACTTTCGCGCCATTACGAATTGGCTATGATATGAATGCCTGCACTAGTACTATGCGGCAAGTCTGAATGATATCGAATAATCGAGTATCGACGGCACTTAAAAGTTTAACGATTATTCCTAATTATTAATTACAAAAAAATACAAAACAAACGTCAAATTATACATTAAATTCAAGGTCAAACTCGAGATTTCAACCTTAACTTCGCTACTTCGCTACTAAGCTATATTAATACTTTACAGAAGCGATCTTCTAAACAGCTGCACCGATTTTGACAGGACTTTCAATGAAACATAGCAGAAGGTCTAAGGCATAACTTACGTTACCATAATTTATGAAAAAAGTATCAGCGCGGGCTTCATGCGCATGCGGCCGCCGTCGCGAGCTTTAATGTCTGTTGCTATTAGGCAGATATTAATTTATGCCATTCTACTTCTTTAATGCGGGTGTAACCGCGGGGATCAACTAGTATGTGATAAAGATTGGTTAAACATCTTTCGATTCAAAACATTTTAAAATATGCCATTCCATCCAAAGCATTCGACCAATGATACGACGCTGTCTTTAAGTTAGTGTGCATGGATAACATGTTTATATTTTATGGACGTTTTTAGCTTATCACTGATACCGTGACGTTGTATCTATAGAGTATATAATCACAGCCTTTATTATGGAATCAAAGGTATCAACACCAATGTTACAGAATTGTCTATCAGAAAGTGAGCAAAATACTGATCAGAAATCACATAGCTCATAGGATAATGTTCTTACATATAGCGTGTGCCACGCGCACGATATATCATGGAAATTAGCTAATATAATATCGATGTTAAATCGATATTAAAAATCACATGGGATAAAGCTCTACTTCTTATAAAGGATAGGTTTACCCTAGATCTATAATTCTGGTGAAAATGGTGAAAATAGTGAAATTTCTATTTGCCTCTCTTTCGTATTAATTGTTGTGTAAGCAAGATCCAATAAGCCTTCGTTTAAGATTATGTTTCGTTTTAGATTAAGTTAAAATTCATGTTGCAAATAACTCTACAAATAGTTTAGTATTTGTTTTATTATATTTGCACAAATATTTAGTTTAATACTGTATTATAAAATAACTCATTACGTTAATAAGGATCATTAAAAAGGTAGATAAGTATTTCTTTTTCTTATTATTATATATTTTATATATGTATGCAACATTCATCAGCTGGCTGTCATTAGTAGAGTCAAATTTAACTGTCATGTAAGTGTCAGTTTGAAGCTTAAGGACATATCAAGTCAAAACAACGTGGAAGCAATAGAAATAAAATATTTAAAATGAACGAAAATGAAGCCAAAAACTTTGAGGAGTTAGGTGTCAAACCGTGGCTTATCAAGCAGTTGCATACATTAGGTAAGAAGCCTTTCTACTAAGAAAATAGCGTTACAAAGATGAGGTTATAGTAATTTTCTTGCTATGAAAAATAATATTGCAACCAATTCTAGGTCCTAACGTTAGCTTGTAGCCAACTGTTGTCCTTTTTTTATAGGATGGAAGTAGCAAATGAGTTTGTCAACCACCTGATGATAGGCGGCCACTGCCGCTCTAGGATATCTGTGATCAGCCCCAGATAAGTTGAGGGGTTCTAAATGAGGTCCGCCACAGATGCGTTGCTACCCCTTAGGACTAAGTGGCGACGCCTCGGATATGTATGTCTTCCTTACCAAACCCTTCAAACCAGAACACAGCAGCACTGAACACTGTTATAAGCAAGAAATAGGTGTGTCAGTGGTGAGTCCAGATTTGAATCACATTGTAGTAGATACATTGGATAGTGGATAAAACTACTACATTGGAGACCCTTCCAATGCATTTTACGTAAGTATATATGATGCATTGGTTCAAAAGGTGTTGAAATTTAGTATTTAATTTTTAACAAAAAATAGATTCCCCATATTCGCATGGGAGCAATGTAGATACTAATCTTTATTATTGTCTGCATATGCAAAAGCTGCGGGTTTCAACTAATAAAATATCAAATTACAAAGACATTTAAAACTTATGATTATAGAAATCAATTTAAAATAATAGAATGAAGTTAATAATCACTAGTACACTTCTTTCAGGTATAAGAGGTCCCACACCAATCCAGAAGGGTTGCATCTCACAGATTCTTGCAGGCTATGACTGTATCGGAGCAGCTAAGACTGGTTCAGGAAAAACGTTTGCATTTGCTCTGCCCATCCTACAACATCTCGCTGAAGATCCCTACGGTATATTTGCTTTGGTACTCACACCCACACATGAACTCGCTTATCAGGTAAATAAATCTATATACTACTTTGAAACATGTTAATGTTAATGTTAATTTTTGCTTTAAATTGATCATGAAAATCTAATAATAATAGTCTTTAATTTATAGTTCATCAAAAATTTTTTCAATGTAAATGGGGTGTCATTTTAGTATCTCTGTCTTATCACACCTTTCAAACCAAAATAACTCAGCATGCTTACACCAGTCAGTATTAGGTGCACCTTTGGTTATCCTTCTAAAGGACTATGACGGAATACCTCAAATAAGTATATTTCCATTACCACATCCTTCAAACCAAAACATAGCAGCACTTAACCTTGCAGTATTTGGTGGGAAATAATGGTAGTGGTGCCTCTGGAGTCAATCGACACGTGGTTCTAGCTTAAAACATTTTTATTATTACAATTTCAGATAGCAGACCAATTCCAAATTCTTGGCCAACCTCTTAAACTTAGGGTGTGTATAGTCACAGGAGGCTCTGACCAGCTAGAGGAGTCACTGAAACTTGCAAAGCGGCCACACATAGTGGTGGCTATGCCTGGCCGGCTGGCCGACCACATCACTGGCTGTGATACCTTCTCATTAAAGAAGATTAAGTATTTAGTGTTGGATGAAGCAGACAGGTGCGTACATTAAATGGTTCATTGGTTAGTCCAACTAGTTGAATTAGTGAGGCTTTTTATTCCCAATAGTTCAACTCTTAGAAAGTGTTTACATGCAGTTGAACAAGTGGGAATAATGAAGTTGGTTATAAGTCCACTAGTTTAGCCTACTAAATATAGCGACTTAAGCGACCTTTTTTTCACTTATATTTATTTCGATTAAGACCTTAAAATAATGTAATAATGGTGTGTGCAAGTTGCCTTAAGGTAATAAATATTGGCAATTGACTTTTTTTTACTTATATACGTTTTTTAAGGGAGCATATGCGACTTGGCGATCTTTACATGTATTAAAGGAGGAAAGTTAAACAAACTGGCAGCACATACTGTGGTGCGTGTGCAAATGCTCCCCTGAAAGTAATCCTGGCGGCGCCCATGCTATCCATATATATTCAGGACACTTACAAGTTGTTTTCACTTCATTGCAGGCTATTCAGTGAATCCTTTGAAGACGATTTACAAACAATATTCAGTGCATTACCTCAGAAAAGACAGAATTTACTCTTCTCGGCCACAATCACGCAAGATGTAAAGAATTCCAAATTACTTCCTCTGAATACCGAGGTGCGTTTGTTTTTTTATTAACTTGATTAATTAGTCTGTTTTCTTGTTTTTGTTATTATGTTTTATGGCGTCATGTTGTAATAAGAGTCACAGTTTTTTTCGTCGCCAGGCCTTGTAGATATTTACATTTTAGAGGTAATTTGTGTTTTAAAAGAGCACATGTGATCTTATCAATGTATGAAGTATTGTTTATTTTAGCATTAAAGCTAAGATATATTCCTTATTTGTTCAGTATTGACCAGATTGAGTGTTGATGAAATTGACATCAAAAATCCTCAATTTTTTTTAATGACAATGGTGGATTTGTGTAACAGGTGGAAACTAGTTTATAAAAGTTGCAAAATATGGGAGAGATTCTGACATAGGCATTTGTCTGAGGCATTCCTACTTAGTCCTTATGGGTAACGACGCATCTGTGGCCAACCTCATGTAAGCGTCTAATCTTATCTGGGGTCAATTAAAAATGTCCATGGGCGTCCGTGGTGCATGCTCAATTGCCACTTATCTATTAAAAAAATATTACATATAACAGAAGCTGATGAGCTGGTCGGAATCGGACTCGCAGATGACAGTGGCAACCCTGGACCAGCGCTACGTGGTGTGTCCGGCGTACGCGCGCGACGTGTACTTGGTCCAGACGCTGAGGAAGTACCGCGAGGGGGCGCCCAGTTCGCACGTCATCGTCTTCACTGACACTAAGAAGTTAGTGGTCTGTTTAGCACTGACTTTGCTCCGTGGTTTGACCCGCGTGCAAATAACTGTATCTTGACATACATATTAACTATTAACACAAGTGATACAGATATTTTCACAGATATCCATTTGGGGCAATGAATGCTACACGAAACATGGAGTAATAGTAGCATCAATATTTTTCCACTGTCAAAGTCACTACTAAAAAAATTAAACCTACATATTTCCAATGTAAATTCTTTCTCCACAATATTGTGTACTAGAGAATTTTCTTAAAAACAAAAACCCGACTGCTTGAAACGATTTGACTTGGATACCCATATTCTTATGATAAGAAAATATTTCGTATTAAACAACCCAACATCCTTTTTCTTCGTTCGCAGGCACCCTATTTAATAATTGTATAGTCTATGTTACTATGGCCTCGGCGACAATTCTAACGACGCCTCATATGTTTAAATCTGTCAAGCTGTTTGGACTGTAGGGCATGGCAAAGACATGGAGACGTACGTATACGCTGTACACGTACATACACGCTGGAATAACATTACTTTCCTTCGTATGCAGTCGGGTAGAAAGTCAACTATAAAGCCATGTAAATTAGTTCTCCATATTTCAGAGAGTGCCAAGTCCTCTCAATGATGCTGAAGTCAACTATAAATTCACGGAAATTCGTCGTCCAAATTCCAGGGAGTGCCAGGTCCTCTCAATGATGCTGAACGCTATCGGCATGGACAACGTGTGCCTGCACGGCTTCATGCGGCAGCGCGAGCGCGCGGCGGCGCTCACGCAGTTCCGCAGCAACCTCAAGTGCACCCTCATCGCCACCAACGTCGCCGCCAGGGGCCTCGACATACCCTCCGTCGACCTGGTCGTCAACCACAAGCTGCCGCTCGAGCCCAAGGAATATGTGCACAGGTGATGATACTATACTACTACTACACTCATAGCCCCCCCACACTAGGATTTTTCTCCTGTGTCGTGGGTACCATGGAAACACACAAAGACGAATACATAAACACTCAGATCCAGACCAGAAATCTAAACTCATCGTTCAGATATTTGTCTGGCCGAGGATCGAACCCGGGACCCACTGCGTATCAGACCGGTATGGTGACCGCTGCGCCATGTGGGTCGTCGTCTTATACCTTTTCATACATACTATGTAATTAAATACGTAATTATAATATACATGAATCATTTTGACTGATTAAGTTTTCGTATCCTGTATCGTAAGTATCGTGATTTCATCTATGTTCATCGTATGAATAATTTTTATCAAGGAATAATGCGGTAATATAGTTAGCTTAATATGACTAATTATCTTTAATGATTCATTATCATTATAAAAAGTGTGCTAGTTTAATTTCTGTACCTTACACTTTTTATCTTAAATATCAATCATTATATTTTTATCTTCACGTATATTTGTCGCAGAATTAAAATGAGTTCGTTTAATTTTTAAATTGAGAAAGAAAAATATATTTATATTTGCCAATTTCGTATTCCTTCATAAATTAAAATCTAACATAGATTTAGTCTACATTTCAAAGAAGGTCTATAAAAGAAAACACGGTAAATAAGATTTGCCCTTCTAAACCCCTTTTAAAAATCCCTAATTAGCTTTTCAAATCACTCAACGAAATGCTTCCGTAAGCAGCGGTGAAATTTGTTTTATGTCCGGAATTCCGAGCACCTTTTATTAGTCTTGTCTAAATTTTAGTCCGTGTTCTAAATTCCTAACTTTGCATACCTATGTGGTCTGATAGAAGGCATTCTTTTATAACAAAACTATCAGAAAACAGAACTGAAAGTAGTTCGTATGCCTTTGTTTGATTCATATAACTTTTGTAGCTTTTATGTAGGTTAAGAAGCCTCCGACACGTTCACATAAATTACCGTAAACGTTCAATAGGATTACACTTTACACTGTTCATCATTGTCACTGTATCGAGCTATTATTGAGAAATTAGACTCGTTCTACGGTCACGTTTCGACCATTAAGCGAAGACAAAACGTTCTAATTCCTGACACGACAATATATTCACGAACTGATATCATTGCGCAAAAAACTAAATGTTCCATATTTGCGGTATACGTAGTTTTGTAAAATAAACTCTATGTCTACATAAGTGTGGTTCCTTTAAGTTTTGGCCGCTAGAAGCTTATGTAGGTGTTAAAATGTGATGCTCCATTGACGTAGTATTATCGGCACCCCATTGATAGGAACAAAGGCCGCCATCGTTTGTTCGGCGATCGGTGAACGATCTCGCCACTAACGATTGTATTTTCGATTGTTTGCAACAGAATAACACAAATCTATCAATACATGATAATATATCCGTAAACGCGTATCTATACATTGGACATAATATTATTTGCAAATAGCAACGAATGATGATGAGGAGATAAGTACGCGCGCATTATTTTTATTTTTTAAATTACTTCGCCTTTTTCTTAATCATAATTTACGTATCTATTCCTATGTTTATCTAAAGATTAAACACAATAACGCGAAAAAATCAATACAAAAATTATCTTAAAGTTTCATTCCTTATAGGTTATTACTTATCATTTTTTTTTAAATACTTTTTAATTGTGTAGTTGTGAATAAAAAAATAAAACATACCTACCTATACCTAATAGGTAACCAAGTAATCTTTCCCATCGCAATCCTTCAGTTATCTATTCCGAAACTCATACAGAGCAATCTGATTCTCGTATACCCAAGGCACATCTGGACGCGTTAAAACGGATTAAGTGGAAGATTACACGCAAAACTCGCAAAAAACCGACCCTAGCAAAGACACCGACGTCGTCACGGTGACAATTGCTGGGAGCCGAAATTATTCGGTTATATTCGGTTTTTTGCTTATCATTGCTCCCGTTTTTTGTAGTGAAACTCTGGGTCATAAGGTTTTAAAAAAATCCAATTGAGTTAGATACATATTTTAATTTTAACTATCACGAACTTCACTACGTTGTTATAATACTCGTACGATTCTACTTATATTTTTTATGATTAAAAACGACGGATTCTTAAAAAAAGCTACGCGGTACTCGACGAATATAAAATTTCTATCCTCGTTCAAATCTCGCTGTGCTAGCTTCGTGCTTCACTAGCTATGCATAAATCCATCAATGTTGATACTCGTATTTTCATCTCTTTGAATGCGGAGTTGTTAAAGAGTATTGTTTTGAAATCGACCGCGGAATATTTACAGCGCCAACGTTAGCCACTTGGCATCCTACGCATCAACAATCGCCTCTGCCGATTTCTCAGTGTAAACAAGTCTTAACCTAACCCAATAACCGGTGCATATATCGCATTGCTTTCGGGGTATTTCGTTATTTTGTCTACACGGATGCTGGCGATTGTAGGGACCAACCAGTTCACGAAGATCCCAGCGAATTACGCGCCTCCTCTTTTCGAATCCGCATCCCGATGATTCTGCAGGGACGTGGGGGATCACGGAATAGTGGTGGTTGCTTAACATTGTGGCGCGAACGTGCCGTGGCTTCAACTCCACAGGCTATTATTGTTCTGGCCAGCTCAGATGAAATATTGCCCCACTGTGCACGCCCGCACTGTTTTTGCGAACACGAATTTGTTGGGAAAAATATTGGTGGAAATAAGAAGCCGCAGAAAGACGACTCGTGAGCAAACTTTGCAATGAGACTTTATTACGAGTTCGAAGCAATTGTGCGCGAATTATTTAAGTTACGGTTACTCTTACCGCATGTTACAGGGAAAAGTTATTCTTAAGACATGTTTTATGCGGTTATATTTACGTACATTGAATCAACAATAGTATTACGAGTATACTCTGAAGTAAAACTACTGAAAAACAAATAAATGAATTTAATAAATCTTTTATAATCACTACTCGTATTAGGACCAAGTAATTTATAATTTTATATAATATGTAGATTTAATTAACATATAAGAATCCATGATTGACAAACCCATGATAAATATAATCGAAACTTCTGTAAATATCGGTTCTAAAATTTAATTAACGACAGATGACCATAACAAACGGAATCAACGTTTGCCTACGTTACATTCAAATCGATTAACCCAGAGCAAACAAATTTTCGCGTTAACCAAAATTATAGCGAAAAATTATGACAGTGCGGACCCCAAACAAACTGTCAATGTTTCCGAAACAGGCGTATCGAGGGGAGACAGCCGTGACAATGATCCGTCGATACGAAGATAAATTCCTATCACACCCGGAGATTAGCTACTATTGTACAACGGTGTAAGATTAACTGATAAGTGTCTGCTTGTTAATAATAAAAGAAATGTTTGGATAGAAGGGGAAGCTCCCTACTGTTAGCGTTATTTATAACGCCACTTTATCAACTCGGGAGGAGCGCAATGAAGATGTGGCTGTAGATGAATTAGCTTTCGTGCTCGCTTGATTAATCGGCATAGACTGATTAATTAGGTATATGAAGGGTTTAGGCTGTATGCAGTTCTATGAATATTCGTGTCTTAAGGCTAAAGGTTTGGGATTGAATCCGGAGTTGTAGCTGATTTTTAATGTACTTATATTATGAGAAGCATGTACTTATTATTTTAACACAAACACATGGTGATCTACATAGCGTTAAATGTTATTTCTGAAGAGAACTCCAGTGGAATGGCAGGAAATAATAAATTTGTGATGATTATGATTACGGCGATAAGGGGATTAAGGATAATATTTAAACTACCTCTACATTATACGAGATTGTAAAAAATACACATTCGTCGTCAACCTACTATTATCCCACTGCTGGGCACGGGTCTCCTTTCAGAGTGAGAGGGCTTTTAGGCCATAGTCCATCGCACTGGCCAAGTGCGAGTTTGTGTAAAGTCTTCACAAACTTTCAAGATCTTTAATTTAAAGAACACTCAGGTATGCGAGTGTCCTCACGATGTTTTCCTTTACCGTTAAAGCAAGTGATAATTTATTTCTAATAAGCATATAACTTCGAAAAGTCAGAGGTGGTGGCCTGGGATTTGAACCTTGGACCCCCCGATTGAGAAGCCAAGTTTCAACCATTAAGCTCCCATTATTTTATAAAATACACAACAAAGAAAAATGCGAGGTAAAATAAACCGCTATCATCAATACTATAAGAGAATCTCATTTCGAGCACAGGTAATACTACGTTACCTAATATTAATACAATAGTACTAAACATAAAACGACTCAAAATTAAAAAAACTTTCGGCAAAAGATGAGTTACAATTTGATCAGAATCCCAAACACATTGAACGACATCTGTACATTGTAAGCGGAGATCACGGATCGCATAAATATTATCAATAGCGGCAATAAATGCTGTAACAATAATATTTTTTATATTTATTATTCCGAATGCAACAATAGCCAGAAATGTCAGCCGCCTACCGTAATGAAGATGTAATGGGGCCACAGCTAATCCTTTGCCGAAGGGGGTGGCTGTTTTCAAAGGATGTCACACGAATATGACAGATATTTTGACAGTAATGCAACTGGTTCGACGCTACTGGGAGTAGGTCCGAGTTTTAAGTCTCGGATATAAAATTAATTTTACAATACGCGATTATGAATTAGGATGATATAAATTGAAATTTTTCTAATAACAATTGTACTGTTTAGTTAGCAGTAAACATAAGCCCGAGATGCAAACATACAAGTATAATAATGATGTACTAAACGTTACGAAATACGTGCTGCCTCCCTTGTATAAGTGGGCACTGCTGTCCGTGGATAACTGTGATCAACCCCAGATAATATTAGGCTCAGACCTGAGATCGACCACAGACGCGTTGCTACCCCTGAAGGCTAAGTTGGAACTCCTCGGCTAAGTATGTCTCCCTTACTAAACCCTTCAAACACAATAACGCCTAACACTATTTTGATTACGCAGAAACAGGTAACGCAGTTGCCGACGGAGTCGAACCACTGCTGTTTCTACCACCTTATACGAACTATTATTCATATTTAGACGATGTTGTTTTACTCCATTACTTGATAGATAAAATAGTTACATTATAAAAGAGAAAGATTATAACAATGTCAAACAGGATGTTACCGTTATATTCCAAACTACGCAAATGTAATATATTAAGTCAGTTTTATTTATTATAATAATGAAACGAAATTTGTATTATTTAATTAATTAAATGTAAAAACACAATTTTAT
>DWNY01002785.1:0-10630 GCA_018250635.1 Telegonus apastus | reverse complement strand
TTATGGCATTCTCTGCCAGTCAACCCTGGGTGAGGAAGAGAATTTTTCTTTCCCCTCCTAATTTCTTAGTTTCGTCTTACAAGTAACTAATAACCCCACATTTATAACTCCAGTACTAACGAGGATATCTCCTAATCCGAGGTGAGAAATACGACACGTGACACGTGCTCCGTCCGTGACAGTGACGAGTGACACTGTCACGGCTAAGCGCACATCCGTCACTGTAATCCGGAGATGACGTCACGCCAGAAAGTTGTCATTAATGTGATTTTATTTTATGGGTAGTTGCATTTTGCTTGGTGGTTGTAGTATACTGCGATCGCTATGATATAGGTACTTATTTTTTAATTCTTAAGGTCTAAGAATATGATATAATTCTTTGTGGTTCCACTCCGGTGGTACCACCACCACACCTATTTCGCCCTTATAACATCAGTGTAGAGCGCTGCTATGTTACGGTTTGAAGGGTGTGATAAGGAACACATATGTACTTATCAAAGCGTTTCAACTTAGTCCTTAAAGGTAGCAACGCATTTGTGCGCAATCTCAGGTAAGATCCTGATCTTATCTTAGATTAATAACAAATGACTATGGGCGACAGTGGCCACTCATCAATATATGAACTGCATACTCACTTGCTATTTTCTTATTATATAAAAAACTAAGAAGAACTAAGTAGTATACTTTGGTTACTACGTTATATAGTCCTTGAGGACTAAGATATAAATGAAAAAAATCGTTAGCGATTTCTACAAAAACAAACGTTAAAAAGTTTTATCCTTATGGGGCACTGTCGTGCTCTCCGGGCGTGCAATTCTCACCATATTATTCACGTTACAAGCCAAAAATTTCTAACCACGCTCGCACTTAAGTTATTGTCAAGATTTGCAACGGTGGAGCAAAATGACCCTTTCTTAACTAGTTGCTTGGATTTTCATGCTGCGTTTACATTTAGGCGAGTTTTTATTCTCATTGTTCATTACGAACATGATTAAATGTTAAAACGAATTAGTGAAACCTTTCCAAAATCAATATTCTAATATTTGTAATTGTTAGTCAATCTTGAACTTCGATGGACCGATTTTAAAAACTCATGTATAATTATTTCCTGTATCAAAAATTATTTTACTGTATCATTAGAACCAATTGCCATTAGGTCGACAGGATACAAATTAGCTGGTATTTAAATTGGAATGTTACTTTGACATTGATTTTAACATTATTTGAATAAAACTTCAAAAGAATCGTCATATATTATCAAAACACCAAATTTTATACAAATTCTTTATTTGAATATAAATAAAGCTGTTACCCCAAAATAAAAATTTGCGAAGTGAATGGCGAGGAAAAAATGGACAGATAAGCTAAAAGGTCCCATTGCATTTTGTTTTTTGTAATTTCCGCTGTGAATGAGAGGGCTTTTATCTAGTAATAATAAAAGTCTCCCAACAATTAAACAGGCTTTTACTCCGGCAAAAAATACCTGTGACTGAAAATCGGAATAAGTAAATGGGTTTATTTCACCATTCTGCTATTCTAATTCTAGAATTAGTCTTTTGTTATTTTTGTATGTGCTAAAAGTTTGAGATGACACATATATAGGCTCTTGAATCTATGTGTGTATGCCTATGTAGGTATCCGTCTCCGCTGGCCAGGTGCGAAGTGGTAGACTTCATGCACCTCGGAGATTTTTTTTCTTAAAGACCTCTCAAGCGCGCAGATTTTCTCACGATGTTATCCTGCGCCATTAAAGTAAGTGACAATTAATTTCTCGTATGCACATGACTTCGAAATATCTGAGGTGCCTCGATTTGTACCTAGTGACCCCGATTTGATATGCCGAATTTCAAGCATTAATTAGGCTGTTATGTTAACATACAACATAGATATACATAATTATTAGCGTATGGTATTATTTTACGGTTTCTTGATTATAGTATGGGTACGACGAAAATTATTATTTATTTTGTTAAGAGTTAATCTTAAAAATCGTGAACTGTAAATAAAAATAAAATACCTATTCGCTACACAGTAAACTGACAGCACAATAAATATCAATGATCTTGAACAAAACCGTTTATTTGCGTTTCGTTAAAAATATTATTTTTACAACAGTCAAGCGCATTCGCTAATTCAAACGGGGCACAGCACTGAGGGATAGCAAATGGCAGGATTTGAGCATAATGGGCAAGTTACACGTGTCAAGTCACTAGAGGCATCCTTCTTCTGGATATAATGGCCTCGTATCGTGTACTACCCTTACGATGCGGGGCTTAGGACATTATCCTTTTACGAGTACGCTTTTGGTGAATGGCGGTTCATTTTGTTATATTTTTATTTTCACCAAATATTACTTTAATTAATAATTAAACTGAAAGTAAATTACACAGTAATTATATCACGTAACTAGAACTATAAATAAAATAAATGAGCCATATGACTGCCGTGGAAGTGTACCCAGGACGCCGGTAGCATTACCCTCGCTGTATTGCCAAACTTATTAGTTGTGTTTTTATCAGACTACGTCAGTAGGAGGGTGATGTTTTTCGACCGCATTTTTTTAAGTATTTTTGTATGTCCAATTCTTTGGCACGCCCCACAGCCCAGACGGCTTGACGGATTTGAACGTATAAGGTGTCGTTAGAATCGTCTCAGTTGTCATAGTGTATAATTCAACTAGCAGGCAGTGACTTTGAAAACCAAACACACCTTATTTTTTAAAGTTATTACAAAAAATTAAAGTTACCCTAAGTACTTACTTATTTCAATCAAAAACATTCAATGTTACATCGCTTGATTAATATTTTCATTAGAATTTGTGGATAATTTTACAAACTTTGGTTTTAAAAAGAATATTAGACATTAAACATTTACCTAATTTTCAATTTTTGGACAACTTTTTTAATCAGTAAGGAATTCGGTGTGATTCATCTAATGTATTGGCCATAGCATGTGAGCCATATATATATAACCACTACGTAGGAATGAAATTTCAGGTTAATTTAGACATATTTTTCTTGCCAATTCAAAAAAAATATATCCCCATATCTTTTATTTATCCTTATATTTAATTCATAAGGTTTTACCCTCAAGTCCATATAACCCGACTTACCAAAAACGTCCTTTGATAATAACGAACAACGCATACGAACGCAATTAAATTTAATTTTATTACTTGTCTGCGTACAGCGATATTATGGTTGCGGTTGTCTCGGTGTCAGCGAGTGCTCATAATGCCATTAATTAGATGTGTGATGTGATTATCGTACGGAAACGGCGTATTATAGCCGCGGATACGGAATAACATTTGTTCTATTGTCCGATACCACTCTCCGGTGGTAGTACTTTTGGGGTTAATAACTCATATTTACTGATATACTTACTCACTTCTTGTATATGGAGTAATTGTTGAGAAATGGGAAGAACTTGATACCTTAATACAATTTTATTTCTCCTTGCTACCCTCGATTGAATTAGTACATTTAGGCATAATAAGTCATAAACCATGACTGACATGGTCATTGACCCCTGAGTTAGTTAAAATAATCTGTAACTTAGTTTTAGGAAAAACATCTTGGAAATTTTCATCTCTCGAATAACGGAAATCTATATGAAGTTAGAAATTTATATAATAATCTAAATATGTAGACTCCCCACTATTATTACGAAATTTAATTTAAATATACTAGGAGTAATGTTATTTAAAGTAGTTTATTTTTGCGATTAAAACGCAAATACAATTCAGTAATAAGACTTAAGAATACAGTAATTCTTTGATAATACAGTTTTCATTTTCAACTAAGGCGGCACGTACGTCTTTAATTAAAATTTTCAAAGCATCTTTCAAAATTCGTGCTTCAGTAATTTTCATATCCATTGTTAAGGGTGGTTCGTATTTATTATTAATTATTTACGAACTTCCGTTATTAGCGCTTCTCTGCATGGTTTTTTCCCGACGCGTCAGAAGAAGGGTAATGTTTTTCGAACGTATGTATGTACGTTCATTTCTTTGGCACGCCCCACAGACCTAATGGCTTAACGCATTTTAGCATATGCGGTGTCGTTAGAATCGACTCAGTTGTCATAGTGACATAGGATATACAATTTTTAAATATAGTGCATGCAAACGGAGAAAAAAAGGAGGCTAGACGGAGAAAAAACTGATTATTCATGTTAAGCTGTCGGATTGCTTGTTTTTAAGATAATTCTCTACTTCAGTTTTTAAATTGAATCCCTATTTATGGTCTTCCTATTAACAACTATGTTAAACTCTGTTGTTTTCTCTGTTTGAAGAATGTTGCAAAGGGAGACATGCTTATAAGAGGCGTTAGTACTTAATCCTGTGGCCAACCTCAGATAAGGTTCTAATGTTATCTGGTTCATTACAAATTTCCATGGGCCGCAATGACCCCTTACATCAATTGGACTGCATGCTCGTTTTCTACTTATATATTATAATATAACATAAAGATCGGAGTTGACGCTTCGAGTATTAAGCGGTATATTTGTCCTAAATAATAAACTGTAAAGTGTACGAAAATACGTTTTATAATTAATTTTTTTAATAATACACATATAAAAATATTTACCGAAAAACTGGAAAATCTGTTCACATCTCAAATTATACTCTAAAATCTAAACGTGAACCTCCAAATAGTTCACTGTATGACTAGTTCTGGCAAAAAGCCATTAGTTTCCATCCATATTTGTCACGAAAAGTACGAATGAAAAATTCGTACTCCTTTTTTTACTCATATTGCTTTCGTACATTCTACTACAGTATTCGTTATCAAAGTAATTTGATAAATCGGTATAACATTAATCTATTGTTTACTTAATAAATAAATATCGTAATAAATTAAGGGCGAAAACACACACCCACACACGAAGAATCCACAATATGGCGTACGGCGATGTTTTGTGATTGTTCACGAATCGCTGCCTAAAATTCTACGGCCTCGTAGATTTCTACTGCGTCATGGATTTCCACGACATGCTGGCGAAATCTACGTCGAGTTTTGTAGATTTTCATGTCATCACCGATTAAAGAAGTCGAGTCGAGAAGAAACGCCAGTAAGTTCTTTAAAAAGTCCATTAAGGCGTGTGACGTATATCAATACGTACTTGGCCGGTGTGGTAGATTACCTAAGTGTCTCTCACTCTAAGTGGAGGTCTGTGACCAGCAGGGGGACAGGCATATTCACGACAATCCACAACGCAGGCAGAAACTAGTCAAAGCAAAACATTTAATAGCTACATGTCAGATGCGCAGCGGTCACCGTACCGGTCTGACACGCAGTGGGTCCCGGGTTCGATCCCCGGCCGGGGATGAGTTTGAATCTTCTGAATCATCTGAACGATGAGTTTAGATTTCTGTTCTGGGTCTGGGTGTTTGTGTATTCGTCTTTGTGTGTTTCCATGGCACCCACGACACAGGAGAAAATCCTAGGGGCTGTGAGTGTAGAAAGCTCGAATCTTAATTCGAGACCTTAGTCTTGGACCATATTTGATGACTTCTACCTGATAACAACTCGGATCAGCTTAACGTACTCTCTCGAGCACGATCTAGCGATCACCCATCCAACTACCGACCAAGCCCGACGTTGCTTCACTTTGTATATTGGACAGGCGGGGACTATTCAACAAAAAAAACGTAAAATCGGAGTAAAAAAGTCCATACGAGTGCTGCTATATCTCGCGCGGTACATTTGTTAGTTTCCAGCCATTTCGCGACTGAAATACGAGCAGCGATCAATCTCGCGATGGCCACAGCGAGCCCTGGCATATCTGCGCTGAGCCATTGGCCTTAACAAACGAAATATCATAAATCAACCTAGTAGTTTTCAAAATTTCAGGTTTCATCTGACCCCTGTACAAGCCTATTGAACAACGGAATGGAGACGATAGGACATGCCACTAACGTTGTACCATGTTGTTATTAACTTTGTGGTTTGTCTTTTGATGGAATTTTGAAATCAATTTGATTGTACCGTCCCGATACACGCAGTTGATACTTTAAACATATTTCAGATTCGGATGACAATACCGAAAAACACATTTAATAGAAAAGTGAAACCGCCTTAAAAATAATAAAATAATTTGATGATTAAAACTGTTTAGGAAGTAGGTGCCTTTGGTCTGGATCAATTAAAGCAACTGGTGTCGACTTCCGCAGCAGTGTCGTTAAAATACACATATTTAATTCAACTATTCTAAAAATCTAAAATATGGCAAATAAAATAAAAACCTATTTATCATGTCATAGATTCTGCAAGTAGGATTTTCAAATTTTTCCTCATGTAAACCTCCGAGTCAGTGAACTTGATGGAACTCGTCATCATCGCATTACTCAGGGTCGGATGTCGCGTGGAACTCGAGACCAACCAGACTTTAATATGGATCAATGAGTGTTTTATATGAACGTAACGATGCTTTTTGTAAATGGATATCACGATACAAGTGGTAATAAAAATTCGATCGACATTCGATACGTCAGTAAGAGCTGTGATGAGTTACTATATTTGCAGTTAGTAAAACCTTTTGTTCGACACCGGGAAATGGAAGATTCCTCACGCCTATTTCCGTCGAATTACAGTAATGTTAAGCGCTTTTGTTTTGTGGTTTGAAGGGTTTGGTAAGGGAAATATAGGTGCTTATCCGAGGCGTTCCAACTTAGTCTTCAGGGATAGTACCGCATCTGTGGATTCTTTGGCCAAGCTCAAGTATCAAGTGCGTGTATCGCTGTGGGTAACATCTTCGCAACGAAACAAAATGGAGTTCCTAAGGAGATATACCTGGAGCGCTTTCACATGGGGTTTTTGAAAAAATAGATAATTTAGAAATAGCAAACGAGCATGTAGTTTACCTGACGGTAAGTGGCCACTGCCACCCATGGACATCACAGTCGGCCACTGATGCGTTGCTACCCCCTAAGGACTAAGTTGGAACGCTTCGGATAAAAATTTCTCCCTTACCACAAAAAATTCAAAAGACGCAAAAGAGCTCTCCTTCAAAACCAGCGAAGCATTGACCACTCTGGTGAAACCACAAGCGAAGCTAACCACTTTCCATTAGGTAGCCCTTATCTTTAGATCTGCCTACTCGTTAACATTCTACAACAAGCACATAGTACATTCTTATTATACTATGTCATTAGTTTGATTATAAAAAAAAGAAAAAGGAAAACAGCGAGTTATTATTAAAATTGAGTTATAAACCACTTGTTGTGAGTTCGAATTAAAATCCGCGTCAAATTCTCATCTAAATAAGTTTTGAAATACTTGCGTTCCAATTTAAAATTTGAATTCGCTTTGAATTTCTTATCACTAAATAATAAAGTTGGCGAAACGGGCGTCCTATTTCAAACTTCATTCGCGACTAAATCTGCTTTTAATACCGTGTGTTCGTATTTCAAATTTAAATTTGAATCGAATTTCTAGAACGTTCCTTTTCACGTCATTAAATATAAATTGTCTTGCATTGTTAAACGCCTTGTCTTCCGATTCTGTTTGCGAACAATGATCCCATCTAAGTAAAGACATGATGCTCGAGGGAGATAAATTATCTTCGTTAATAAAATAAGTGTGTATAAATTTACCATAATTTCTTTATTTCATGCTGGGTACCTCAGAAACGTTCTATGTACAATAGTTTCTAATTATTTTGATGGGGCCTTGAAATAAATATATATGAAGAATTCCTGCTTAAAATTTGTAAAACTGAAAAGTCGTTAAAGTTCCTTATAAAACAAATAAAATTATGAACAAATAAAAAAACAAATGATATTTGACAATCAGATTTTTAATTTAAAAAAATACGGCTTTATTTCCATTATATTTATTTCAAGGTAGTAGAATCCTTTGTAGTTCGACTCCGGCAGCAACACCGCTACACCTATTTCTGCCTTATAACATCAGTGTTAAGCGCTGCTGTGTTCTGGTTTGAAGGGTATGGTAAGGGAGACATAGTTATTCCAGGCGTTCCAACTTAGTCCTCAGGGGTAGCAACGCACCTGTGGCCAACCTCAGGGAGGACTGTGCTGCTATTTGGGGTTGTATACAAACGTCCATGGGCGGCAGTGGCCACCTACCATCAGATCGGCTGCATGCTCGTTTCCATAACAAATAGTTAATATGATTAATTCATGTAAGTTCATAAGACATTGAAAATTTAGAATGTCAGTTAGACTCGTAACGATACCTCATAAGTCCGTCAAGCAGTTTGGGCTGTGGGGCGTGCCAATGAAGTAGACATACACACATACAATTGACAAACATTACTCTCTAGTTGGGTAAAAAAATAAAAAAAAACATGAAGGCAAACTACACCATTAACTCTCGGTATTACTAATCGTTAATTCTGGTGTCCACATTGGTCCACGAACTTACGGACTTTGCCTGTATTTACGAGGTAGCATCTTGTCATGTTAACAGGGCTATGAAGTAGTCCCGTAATCGAGTTTTCCTACGACCCAAGTTAGAAACGCGGGCGTTTTAGAAATGTGTAAGGTTAAAATTCTAAGTAAGAAGTTATGTAAGTGCTATATATCTAGTGTATTTGTAAGATTTTTTACTACTTTCACAAAGTTTTATAAATAATATGCATTTTTTTTCGTAAAACCTGCTCTACGCCACTCTCCCTTAATATGTGTCCTTGCGTTAAAATCACATAATTTTAAGCATTTTCAAATCTCTACAATATGACAGGTATTCAGAAACATAAAATATATACATACAGATGTACATACATAACAGACAAAATTAAAAAATAGGTGCAAATAGGACACATTAAAAGTATATCTAGCGTAGGAAAAAGCCGCTAAGGAATTATTGAAAAAAATTCTAGTAGATTTTTCGGCTGATCTATTTATATTTGTAGTTAATTATTTTATATACATTTACATTTGCTTGTTCAGTCTATCCCAACTCCCAGCTTATTATTTTTCTACACTTATCGCTCGTAACCTACACCAGCCGTCATCAACGAAATCTCCCCTGACAGCCTTTAGCAAAAACAATCTACGATAATCGGATTCCGAACGCAATAAAGTCGGTACGTTGTGCTCATGGAGGCACATATCCAGTTGTCATGACAACGGTTACCATGGCAACGTATAGGAGGTAAACTTAATAATTAAGCTTATTTACTATTGGTTTTGCGGTAAAAACAATTAACCACGTAATCTCTTTGGTATGATGGCAAAGTATTTTAAGATGTTGGACATTTATTATTCTATATTTTCAACATTTCAAAATAATGTTCAAAGTACTTGTACTTGCAGACCGACCCGCGGTCAACGCTACTTGGTAGGTTCCAGGTTCGATTCCCAGCCAGACAGATGTCTAAATGATGAATTTGGATTTTTGTTACTGGGTCTGGGAGTTTGTACATTCATCTTTGTGTGCGTCCATGATATTCACAGTACGGGAAAAAATCCTAATGTAAAGCTATAAAGGCTAAAATAATATTAATTTTATACTACAATCCTGGTTATGTGCCACTACTGGCCCAATACCTGGAAAGAGGAAGAGCTGCTGGTTAATAACCAACCGTTGTAGTTTTTCAAATAACTCATAAAATAAGCCATAAAGTACAAAATGACCTTTTGTACTGATTTCTAAGTAAATCCGAGACATGTATTTAGTAGCGATAACTACCGAAGTAATTAAGGTTAGTTTGCGGCGAAACCCTTGTAATACGGTAGTCTAAACCCGACAATGGGCCGAACCTTCATGTATTATTAGCCAATTAAACATATTATGTTACGTATACCTGCTTAAATCTATATTTTATAACCCGGAAACGCTTAAAATGCCGGGTCGACCGCTGTATCATATACAAGTATGATATGTATGTATTTCTAAGGCTTTTCACAGACACAGAAAGACTTATCAAGTAACAGGAGTGATCGTCGATCCTCGAGTCGAACCATACATACAACAATAATCTATATAAAATAAAGACATTTTACATTATTTGAATTGGATCTATCTGTAAGACAGACAAACAGACATACACACAAACGCCCTTAGAATAGAAATGTATTCATTACTTCGATTCCGAAGACAGAAGACTCCCCGAAAACTCCGCGAAAAATTTGGTATAAAGAATAGTAATCCCAGTCGCCTATTCATTATTATAGGTAATAGAGCTTCAGCTTGATAACAGCAGCATAAGCCATAAAAATTATTTTCCTACTAAAGTACAAGATAAGGTACATCAAACATTAATCGTGTTAATTTTTGGTAATTTGAAACTTAAAGCCGATAAAGCGCTGAAACAATAATAATGTCTAACGTATCTTTCAAAACGGCTCTAGAGTTGCTACAAAGGGGTATGCACTATGCACATCCGCATAGACTATGAAAGAGCACGCGAGTGCACGCGACTGAGTGCAGTGCGGCCAACCGCCGCAGTTGAACGGGACACAACAGTAATATGCAGTGTCTTCTCTAGTACTTTTGTACATAGTATCTTTATGCTTTTGTAGGAGTAGGACATATATAATTAATAGGATACCTTAATATAATTAATTCTCAAGTACATACTTGTGATAAAATTTATCTATTCGAAATTATAAATGTCTATACTTTGTTATTTAATTGAATTAATTACTTCTTGTACAAATAAT
>DWNY01002784.1:0-10631 GCA_018250635.1 Telegonus apastus | reverse complement strand
AACTTTATAGTGTCTCCTGAAATATGTCTCATACTATGAAGTTTACTGGTTTGCGAATTGAGATAGCGAAGAATCTCATTCACATGACTTAAATGTACGCGTTTTCTGACTTAAGACCCAAATGACGTGCGCTCTTAATATTAATACTTTGAAAACAAAAAGTAGCAGTAGTAAATAACCTGCTTTCCTATAAATGCACCTTGACTTAATTATAAGTAAAGTAATTAAGTTTTACAGTTTTTAGGCCGCGACACTACCGATTCACTTAATAGTATGACAAAGTTCATGTTACAGTAAATTACTTAAAACTGGAGTCTCTTTTTAACTTGAACAAAGCAGCGTGAAAAGTCATGAAGTATTTATATATTTCGTAATAAATGCAGTTAACTTATCTTGTTTCAGTTTAATTTAAACGAGAACTCGCTAAGCTATTAGGAATTTGACAACATTAAGCTCAAGACACGAAGTATAATAGTTATTGCCAAAATAATGCTGTAGTTTCACATTTGGCACGTAGTTCTAAACGAAATGCACGGAAAGTTCGTAAAAGCAAAATAAACATAAAACTACCATATACATCTGATACACTGAACACTCAAACACTTATAAAAAATAACAAAATAACCAACCGTGCACCAACACCGTTGGCGGTTTCTTTTAAAGACATGAGGCACTATTATTGCTACTACAATATAATTTATTAATTAACCCATCGCTTATCTACAGCAGAGATGATTCTATACAAAATAGACTACCACGATTTTACAATGGCCGATGGCCAGAACTAATCTAATGTAACATTTAGTCTACAGTACGGAGTCCGAATATAGCTCAAGTTACCTTACGAATTCATAACCAAGACGGTCTACTTTGTAATAGGTCAGCGGCGTCGTGCCTGTCCATCTGACGTAGTGCGGTAGCTAGGGATGTGGTCGCCGTTGGACCCCGTTCCCTGCACTCCCACAGTTCCAAGATAGCTTCCGTCGGCGAGCTCTTTGTGGCGAACCACGTCGTATAACGATCCACGCCGAGGCGGGACGCGAGCGCGCGCCAGTCGTTACCGCGAGCATTCGGCGGATCCAATATAGCGCATAGCTGACGTTTTATCCGTGCATTTAATTTGAATGGCCCCTCAGCACATTCGTTCACTCCCGTTTCGTTCACTGTTACGTTCCGCTTCGCACTCCCATCGCTACCTTCCTCGCTGCGACACATTCTAGCCTCTAAAAGATTCTCCGTTATGTTAAAGCTGCGCTGCGACTCAGCGCGGGGCGATCGGCCCCGAGGTGACCGACTTCGGGAATCCTCAACCGATATTCGGAATGTTTGCTTGTACGACGGATTCGTCCGCTGACACACGGATATAGCAAAATCAATATTGTCGCAGTCGTGCGTCCTCTCCACTCCGAAGCTGCAGTGCAATGCGTTGTAATTGGATGTCCACACATGATTGAACGGGATCTCCTGGTAAGCGATCCCTGGCTTTGCTTTCCAACCCGGGCTTATGTTGTCCAGATTTAAACATAAATTGGAACCGCCGTCTTGGAAGAGCAAAGTTTTCGGGCGGTCGAGCAACACGCCGCCAAGTTTCTTCTCTTGTTCTTGGCAATAGTATGGCGCGCACGGAGTGTCCTCGAAGATATAGAGCCTAATATTGTACTCTGAAGAAGCCTCGTTTAGTACGGCCGGGGCGTATACAGCCAATTGGAGGGACTTAACGGCCTTTCCATTAAAACTTTCACCGACTAGAACGAACGTTGAAAGCAAGTCTGTTACGAGGAATATTTTGTCGTTGTCAAGTTGTGTAAACACTGGAGTATTAATCGTCTCTTGTCCGAGGCCGACGACTTTCTTCCATTGTGGCTGACTGTTGTCAGTTTTCGCGTTGTTATGATCGATGGCATATAAAGCAAGATTCCAGAATCCATGCTTCAAGCTAGCGCAGTGAGGTATTTGCAGAATAACAGACTTGTTTAATTGGAGGCGCGGTGGACCACACTTAACTACCGGACTCAGTTGCGTGATGCCTGCGGGCAAAAAAGAATCTTTAAACAAAATGGTCGTATAAAACGATCTATGTTGAGACCCCATCCGCCTAAGGCCCGCTCGATATTGCTTTGCATAAATTACGCCTCTCGATTTCATACCGTAATTACATAGGTATCTTAAATTCTACTTGGAAGTCCTCGCTGTATGAAATGTTGGTTCGTTATAATAATTTAATAAGCGTTCGCGTTAAAGTTACAATCTACGAGATATTCCTGTCTTTACACGTTGCAACAACTTTGATATTTAATAATACTGCTTAATACATTAATATTCCATTATTCGTATTTGCAGCTATCCAATTAACACTTCGCAAACTCACAGAAACTTTAAAGGACTGAGATTAAAGGAATTATAACTAGGATAATGCCGTCTCCAACTGAGAAATCATGTCGGAAACAGAATGTCAGGAGAACTTAGTTGTTTGTGAAGACTAAGAGACTTAAACAGAACACTGGGTAATTAACATCGAGAGAACCAACAGACGAATTGTTTTGTTGTTCATATGAAAGTTATGGAATTTTGAGATTCAAGATATGGTCAAGCGGATAATGAATATACAATTAATAATATCCTTAAGATTGGATGAAGTAAGATGATATAAGAAAATTGAATACAAAAATTATATAAATAAAATGCATTTTAACAAAACAACACATACTATGTATTGATGTGACGCAGATATTACAAATTAAAAGTATAGTTACAAATTTATTAAACAAACAACAATTTTAAATTATTATCCGCGCAATAAAATATAGTAAAAATACTATCGACTAAATTGAACAAAGTTCACATACAGATATTTATCGGAAAGTAAACAAAATAAGCATTACCTTTTCCGAGCCTTGGCCTGTATCTGTCGTCCTTGACAACCGCCACGTACATCTGTTCCCTGCGACCCCTGCTGAGTGATCCCTCGGGAATGGACAGCGCAACGCCGGCGGCCGGCAACGCCAATCTTGATCCAGCACTGGACACTGATAGTGATTGGGATGTTGGAGAATTTGATACTAGTTCAGCCAATTGGAGCGTTACCGATTCGTTTGCTGCGTCGTACATTGAACCAGCTGGAAGAAGCGGTTATGTAAGAAAATCGAAATAGATTTCGAATACTGACTATATTTGTAAGTGAATGTGTTTTTAGAATGCAAACATTATTTTATTATACGTGCGAATTTAAAAAGTTATGATATTATCACAAACTGTTATTTTTTTATTTAAAATTGGTTCAAGTAGTTTCAAGTACTTAACGATCAAATGGTGCGATATTAATAAGAAGGTCAGCACAATTTCAATTTAAATCACATTTCACAATTTCGTACGTCAGACTAAAACTCACAGAAATATGTTTATTTGAAAAACTTTTCGCTGGAACTCGTAAAAGTTTAAATAGAGCGTTTGCTCGAGATATTTGAGTGGCATGTTTAACTTTTATGACTGGTTCTGAGATTATACTTACAGCTAGTGAAACAACTTGAGACTGAGTGCTCGGATTCGCTGTAGGGCTTACTGTCGTACTCATCACTTTGGCCTTTGCTCGAAGCGCAAGGCGTGACTTGATGGTCGACCGGGGACGCATAACTGCAAGAAGGGCATAATTAGTTCATCCTAGAACCGAGAGCTTCAGTTTTAATGATGTAGAACGCGTTGTCTGCGCTACGCACCATTAGAACGCGGAGAAAGATATATTTAAAATTCGATTTGCTCTTTTCTTGTACAGATTTAGTATTCGTCAAATACGACGTGCGTACTCAATATTTCAACGTCGGTTCCTAACGAAGCATGTTTTGTAATGAAGTGTCTGCTTAAAAGATTCATTATTACGAATACAATATTCAAGATGTATGAGTGTATATTAAAACGTGGGTTATACAAAAACATTTACAAAATTATGTTTGGTAATAAGTCTTGTAGCTAGACATTTATAAGAAAATCTATGTCACGTCGAACCAATTTCGTACCAGAGACAATGATCAAAATGGCTACCAGTAGCACTTAAGGAAATTGGATATACATTAAAGCTATGGACGAAATATTTAGAGGATATTGTAATAAATATGCATATAAAACCATAAAATAATAAAAGCTTGCTGGCACAATACAGACTCTATCGACGTCCTACTGAATTGCAGTCTACAGAGAAGTAGATGGTGACATTAATGTTACACTAGAATTTCACAAAGAAAATGTTGCTCGTAACATCTTTCAGCGTGAATATTTGTAGTAATATCTACATATAGTGATACAAAAATCGAAGTCTTCCCTCTTCGTACTTGTAGGTATATACAAAAGACATTTTATATTAGCAGCTATATACGTGCATCTTGGATCAGTCTATATACCTACACCTTGTAGTTTCTTGTCTATGAGATGTTTGTATTAAAAGCAAGGTAATTTGGAAGTAAAATAAAACGACGTTATGTTTTAACAGAAAAAGAAAGAAACGAATTTATTCAAAGAGAAAAAACAAATTATAGAACATAATTCTAACATAGAGCATTATTTTGATCGAAACCAACAGGCAGCTTAAAATACAAACCAGATTATTTGATACAAACCACCAGGAAGCTTAAAATACAAACCTGTTAGTAAGATGTGGAACATCATAATGATGCTCTGTCCTTGCATCAGGTTGTGGATGTTCGTATCGTGGGGGACGGTGCTGCATCAGATCTGGTGCCAGCGATAGAGACTGCTTCTCGACCGTTGGGTACATTTCTGGTTGAAAATCTGTTGATAAATGGCCGAATTTTAAAAGTTTTTCTAAATCATTATTTGCAGTTTATTTTCTATTTTTAAATAAGATAGTGCTAGGAATTTAAAAATATTGTAAAAAAAATCGGTATTGTGTTTATGAAAAATGCTTCACATTCAAAATTTTATACTGTATGAAATGATATGAAACAAATATCCTTTGTATACGGCAGTTTTAGAATATGACCGTAATATTCGTGGTACCAAGAAAATAGTATGATGTAAAGTTTTAACGGTTTTTAATAATAGTTAGATAGTTAAATACATAGGTTAATTTTTAGACAGATACTTATTTAATAGCAGCAAAGAATGATTGTTCACTAACATACCAGTTCTAGTCATGGTGTATAGAGAGTGATCTCTGGTCTTCCTTTGCAGCAATTTGTAGACTACTGCTGCACCAGCAAGGAACACGACGACAGCAACCGCGATGCCGATGTATAGAGGAATGTCGCTGTGTGCTGCTACTGTTGAAAAGTTTGTTTAAAAATATGGATTCTTTTCTCTCTCTCAATAAAATTTTGGATGACATAAATTCACGAATGGATTTTTATAAACAACGACACGTAGAACAAATATCTCAATTTCTGAATGATTTGAATTTCAGACTAGGTTCCATCTCGGGATTTAGACTAGTTATAATTTGATAGTATTCATTACAAAAGTCTAGAATTAGATTTAATGATATACGGAGTTAAAGTAAACAAAAATCAATCTTAACTTACTGTTAAATCTAAAGCAAAAATATTTGTATAAAGAAAAATACTTTACAACTAGAACGAGATTTCTGATAAAATCACGCTTTATGATAACGATTCAATTATATAGCAAGGCTAAAATATGCGACATTCTTGTAGAATAATAAACCTTAATTAATTTTTATTTCTTGGTATGACGAATCTGATAACATGTAAATTTTAGTAAAATTATAACCTTGCGCGCCAACTGCAAACAAATATTACGTGAAAGAATTAAGTGAAGATGATCACAAGATTCTGATATTTATGGTTCAAACATGCAGGTGTAATGTTTGTCATAAACTTCTTCAGATATGTTCAGAACTACTTATTCCCATACACTTCCGAAGTACACTTTGATTTGTTTGAGAAAGATTGAGTTCCCCTCGTACGGGCACAGAGATGTTTTCTGAACTTCGAAAAGCATAAATTACGAAGTGAGTTTCGCCAGACCCTTCGAAGTTTTCTTACGAGAATATTGCGTCGTCACTTCTAGGGAAAAGTTGGTTTCGCTTTCAGAAGGCTTTTTATTGTGGTTCATAAGTATAAGTAGTTCGATTTCGACCTATCTTATGAGCTCATTACGACGTATGAACTCTAAATAGGACTGGATTTTTAGCCTTAGGAGTTTTAAAAGTCAATCACAGGAATGATGTTAAGGACTAAATTGGAACGTTTTGAAATAATACCTACTTCATCACATCATTTAAACCAGAACATACAATCACTATTACGAAGAAGACAGTGGTAAACCGCAGAATTATAAGCATGGAATTGGTTGAAGTGACACCGACTAGCGGAGGCATGTGTTCAGTAATGGTGCTTCAGAGGCTGATAGATGAATGGACAGACATCACTATTATAATTCATTGTTTCATATGTGATATTAGTGTTGCAGTAATTAAGCTGCTAAGAATTCGAATACTTGGGTAAAATTATATTAGTGTGGATACACTGCCGAGGAAATTAAATCACATCATACTAAACTATGGAAGCGGCACACACAAAGACTTACTACCTACCTTCAATTGAATTGAAGAACCCTGTAATATAACCGACCACGTAATTATGAAGTACACCTATGAAAATGTATACGCTTTACGAGTACGGCCGTAAACAAGAATATGGCCAAAATAACGATAGGGTTCACCGCAATTGTACATAAAGGCTCGTATAAAAGAATAGAGTCCTAACAGAAAATATACATTTATATTAAATTAAAGAAGTAAAACTAGCTATATTACTGAAATTTTGTAGACAGTAAGTTTATAGGATCCTAACCCGACACAAAATATGCTTTATAATATATTTTTAGAACTACATTAGTCAAAAAGTCGTCGTCATAAAACATGCCTTTGACTGATGGTGTCATCACGTGATATTTTTATTTGACCAATCAGGGTATAGTTATTACTTATGGGCACTCCGCCGCGAATTCCCAATTTTCCATAGAGCAGTTAGTTCTATTACAAGTTACGACGACACGATCAATATCTATACTAACTATTCTATCTTTTGTAGTGTCAACTTACAATAGAACGCTTTTTTTCCTGTGGATACTAGTCAAATGATGGTAATCAGTCTACAAATTGCATGCATTATTAAAAAGTATATAGATACATAATAGTATGTCACTATCTGGCAAAGATTTTTTTCTATTATCTACACTTTAAAACTGATATGGAGTCTATTTCCTTACTTCATCTCCGACTTAACGAACACGTGTCGTCCAAAACTTAAGCAGTATCGTCGTCTAAAATGTCTTAGACGAAATTTTAACGTGAGCTTTTATAACCGACGAAATGGGATTCGGGTTTCTAACGACGAACCTCAATATTATTTATGTCATCGTCCCAAACTTTACGATTGGGCCCGCGACGCATTTTAACGAGTTATTTTTTGTAATTTTGTGCCTTGAAAGGATAAGAAATTAAGGGTACGCTTTATCGAAGACATTAAGTTAAAATGTTTGACGATTGAATGGCGCTTTTATGGAATTGGAGGAGCAGCGAGGATCCCTGATAGTAAGTCACGTCTGTGACTTACTATCAAGGCTGTATGTCTCATACAGCGATGTATTGTTTAAGTATTTTTGATTACATGCGTTTCTTATTGTTGTAGCAAAAAATATGTAACAAGTTATTATATGCCAGGCTTTTCAAGGCAGTTATTTTTATACATAGTTTATATATTTTTAACTTCATTTATAGCAACAAAAATAATTTTCAATATCATTAAATTATCACATGTTTATCAAGCTTTAAAGAAACACAAAGCTTTCCCTAAATACGTTCGTTACGCGATACGATACAAACGACCAATTTATTTATGTTTATTTATATATTTCCGTAGGCCGATAATACGAAAAAAAAACGAAACTATCTCTGGAACCAATCAGCCTGTACAATGAAGTCATCGGCCGCTCGATAACTCGATAACGATCTCGGGATGTACGTAATTAAAAATATAGTGCGAGGGGTTTATTTCACTTGGGGCTGGTACGTCCGTAAAGCGTACGTATGTAAAGCGTACGTACGTAGAGCGTACGTACGTAAAGCGTACGTACGTAAAGCTTACGTACGTAAAGCGTACGTACGTAGAGCGTACGTACGTAAAGCGTAAGTACGTAGAGCGCACGTACGTAAAGCGTACGTACGTAAAGCTTACGTACGCCCAATGATGAGCTGAATGAGCTAGAAGTCGCGTCATTTGAAAAGATCCAAGCTTTCAGCTTAAGAAATGATCTCATAAGATCTTTATATCCTTTTATGTTATGCATGCAGCCCACCTGATGGTAAGTGGCCGCTGCCATCCATTAACATCTGTAATCAACCCAGATAAGATCACAGTCCTACCTGAGGTCGGCCACATATGAATTGCTAGCCCTGAGGACTAAGTTGGAATGCCTCGAATAAGGATGTCTCCCCTTCAAACCGGAACACAGCAGCCCTGGACACGGCTGTTATAAGGTTGAAATAGGTGTGGCGGTGGTGTCGCCGGAGTCAAACCACAAATGGTTCTATCAGCTTTAAAATAAGATGCTGGAGTCGTCGATATAATTGTAAGGGCAATTCGGATGAAAGGTTAGATGCATTTGGGTATATCACATATGCCTCAATAGTAAGGTGAATGAGCTAGATATCTGAAAATTTGTAGATTGTAAAGATTCAATTTTATAATACGGAAGAAGCAAAGTCATGCAGTTCGCCTAGTTTTAAGCAATAAAGTAAGTCACTTTATTTCTATAATTTTCATCTTCCAATCACTCATTTGTAAACACGTAAAATCAAACAAACGATGTAGTAATCTTTTCCTTATTTTATGTAAAATTACACATCACTAGAGTGCAAAGTGGAACAAAGCATTCAAATTAAGTTAAATGCCGTACATGAAAGAGAATTATATATGATGTGATAATTAAGTAGATTGCGATCTAGTACCGTGGTTGTATTGTGGACATTATAGCTTTTGCAACTACAGGAACTACAACGTTGCAATTTAGTTTTTATGGCTATGAGTTTCCTTCGTAACCCTCCGTGTAACTGTGGCGGTGCTACAGTTTTCTCCTAATAACAACAGAGATACTGTTGTTTTCTGGATTGAATAGTGTTTATACAATACTAGTAGAGCAGCTGGTCTAATTGGGGTGACAATCCTCGAAATTCGAACATAATTAAAGAAAATAAAAACTAAAATTATAGGTACATCTAAATAAAAACTTTTATGTGTATGTGTGTGTGTGAAATTGAATAACCTATATTTGAAAGACATAACGCATTTTTGACATAGGCACCTGATATAGTTGAGCATATGTAGAGCATAGGTATCTGTCGTACATTGTCAGTATTTTTGTCAGTAATGTAAACAATTAATGTTTTATTTTGTTTATTTTAATATATTCGTAACAATTACTGTACATCAATATTATCTCCCTCGCTCCTTTTCTGCGTGAACTTAAGGTTATGCCTAATCTCATACTTCTATGTGCACCTAGTACCTATTCGAAAAATGGTACCGCAAATTTTCGCTTCACGTATTGTTAATAATATTAAGGTCAAAAAATTTCATGGTATTTAATTGAATTATATTTTCGTTAACGACCTGCATGGCGAAGCGGTCACCGGCCTGACATGCAGAGGTTTCCGGATTCGATCTCCGGCCAGGCAGATATTTAAATGAATGATGAATTCATATTTTTTTCTGGGTCTGGGTGTATATGGAACCCAGGATACAGGAAAAATCCAAGTGTGGGGCTATGAGTGTAGAAATCGTTATTTATTTAATCCTCGGGAATCAAATGTAAATTAATAAGGATGTGGAGATCATATTTTAGTCGTAGTCAGGGCTGAATTCAGATCCATTGGCATCGGTTAGAATTGTAGTTCTAATGAAAAGCGGTAGATCACGTCTTGGATCGATTCTGGATCGCGTTACCTATTTTTGCCTAATAACAGCCAGGATTTCCAACTTACTCTTCAGGGAATACAACGAATCTGCGTTTGACTGAAAATCTTTTAATCTTATTAGATGTTGATAGATATCTATAGGCGACAGTGATCATTTAACATCAGGTCACCATTGCCAATTGCCAACAAACAAGCACTCTAGCTAGGTCTTTTATGTTATGGATGTAGCAAATGAGCATACAGCTCACCTGATGGTAAGTGGCCACTGCCGCCTGACATCTGTAATCAACCCCAGATAAGATCACAGTCCTACCTGAGGTTAGCAACGATGCGATGCTACCTCTGAGGACTAAGTTGGAATGCCTCGAATATTCATCATCACCATCTGGTGAAAAGCTACTTATTTGCAAACAGTGCAAAGTTTGGCGTGTACAGATACAGTTAATGTTGTGTGTCATGATATGGGACCTAAAAAAGAAAAACGAACTAGACGTAGGGTACATTAATCTATCACTAGTGCTTGTCTACGGGTTTTGCCCGCCACCGCAGTTTCGCCGTGACCACGATCCATGCAACTGGGTCGAAATATCGGTAAAATTAAGAAACGTATCGTGAGTAGCCGTTACATGTTAAAATATTGAAATGTATCAATTCCGCGATAATACTAGTCTAAAATCATACCCTC
>DWNY01002783.1:0-10632 GCA_018250635.1 Telegonus apastus | reverse complement strand
GAAAAAATCAAAAAACAGGAAATTGTTACGATTTCAAAATTATTTCCATTTAATTACTTTTTAAAACTTAGCGCCTGGCATATTATACAAGCAATATGGATGAAGGCATTTGATTCTATCAGGTGTTGTCAGGTTTATGTTTTTTTATGAGATAATAGTATACCACAATTACATATAAATGGAGCTTCTGAAGAAGAGCATTAAATTTTTTAATTTTTAATACATACGTAACTTTTAAACATCAGAAGTGTTCGCCTATGATTCGAACCTCGGAACCTCATTGTAAGGCCGAGTGTCAACCATTCGGCTATCTAAATATTTCCAGTGCATAAGTAACGCTTCGTAAATGCCATAATTAATTTTCCCTGTTGTAAGTTCTAAAGACATACATACATAAATTTAAATAATCATTGAAATTTCTACCTGGCCGAACATTGAACCCGAAACCCTCAGTTTCAGAGAAGACAAACATTGCGCCAAACTTACTGGGATCAGACGTTCTAGCGTAGTTCTTGATAACGCATCTGTGTTCTACTGCAAATAGTCAATTATTTTAAAGTGATTTCAGATATAGTACGTGCGATAATATATAAAGTAATACATTAGGAAAGGTGGTAGAACCCTTAGTAGTTACTCCGGAGGCACCACCGTCACACCTATTTCTGCCTAATAACAGCACTGTTATGCTTCTAACATAGTTACTAGAGAGTTTTTGTAGCAAATTCTCTGGTTTATGGCAATAAAAATCAATGCAGAATCACATTAAAAATAATCCTTATAGCAGGAAATGACGAATCAAAAGCAAGGCTTTTAAGCAATTTCGTACGTAAATATGAAACGGTACACTTAAAGCTGAAAAAGATAAAAGACCGAATGAAAACATGGAAACGTGGAATCATAAAAGTGGTGTCGAAATAACGTTTTATGGAATCCCTATCACGGCTTTTGTTTTTCTTTCATGTACCAATAATAATATTATGAAAGTACGGAACGCGAATATCATAAAGACCATTGATTATTTTTTATCTTTTACAATATCTACTTCGATATTGTATACAGAAGTATACAGTATACGGGATACACAAGTATATAGTGTATAAGTGTACAAGTATACAGAAGTATTACATAGAAGGTGGATGAGCTTTAGTTCCATACCGGTAGCACCATCGCCGCAGCTATTTTTCTGTCTACAGCAGTGCTAAGCGCTGCTGTGTTCTGGTCTGAAGGGTGTGGTAAGACAGATATTCTTATCCAAGGCATTCCAACTTAGTCCTCAAGGGTAGTAATGCATCTGTGGTCAACCTTAATTACGACTTTGATAGTATCTGGGTTGATTAGTGATGTCTATGTGCGGCAGTGGCCACTCGCCATCAGTTGGACTGCATACTGGTAAAAATATAGCGGCAGACGAGGAAAAGAAAATCACACAAAAATGCATGAAGTCCATCTGATAATAAGTGGTCACTGCTGCCCATTAACATCAATAATAAAACCCAGATAAGGTTAAAGTCTTAGATGAAGCTGACCATAAATGCGCTGTTACTCTTAAGGGCTTAGTTGGAACGCCTCTGATTAGTTCTCCTTTAACATGCCACGTCGATGGTACTATCACCATACCTATTTTTAGCGTAAAGCAGTTCTACTTTTCGGTGGAAGGAAGTGAAAGCCGGATGAGTTACATTTTAGATAACATTTCTAGTTCTCAGGAGTGTCAACGTATCTGTGACCAGTTTTAGGTAGGCAGACTTCATAACTGTTTGCTTTTTAAATCATATAAAAATACTTCGTCTCCCTTTTTTCCTCTGTTCGATCAAAACAGAACCTCGATTCGGGAGCACCACATATCTGCTTAAATATTATGTTGAGTGATGTCTTGTTTGACGGGTATGGTAAGGTAAGGTAACGCATAAGAGGCAATCCAACTTAGTCGTCAAGGGTAGCAACAAGTCTATGGTCAACCTACGAATAAATTGTTTGAAGTACACGAAAAGCAAAAAAAATTCATTTACATATATGTATGTATAGAAAAGTATACAAGAACATGCGGACCGTCTGATCTTAAGAAGTCACTGCTTATATATAATTTCCTTATTTATTAAAGGAAATATAAACAAGGTTCTAAATATTTATGAGATCACTTTATTTGAGCCAGCATCTGTTTTAAGTATAATTAATTCTATATCCCGTTCAATCCGGCTCGAAGGACCATTGAAGGCTTACTTATGTTTTATGTAATTATAAATCTGCGTACATATTTAATTCGTTATTAAACATCAATTTTATGAGATAAACGTACTAATTCAAGTAAAGTTTATACCAATTAATATTAAAGTAAAGTAAAATTTTCCCAGCGACATTGAAACTTGAATATTTCTGTGCCTTCGTCCAATATTCTCTATTTATAGATTTAGAAACAGTGGGTGCGGCCGGGTATTGGATGGGTAACCGTAGTAACTAAATCGGAGAATATTATTTAGATCATTGATCTATGTATATTGTCTTTTTTGTATAACAGTTGTTTAACCTTTTTCATTTTTCATATATTTATTGCTTTACCAACGTCGTAATCACGGTAAAATTACCTGTCCAATAGATATCTCATTTATTAAATTATAGTATTGAAATTGTAGGTTTAATTTTTAACTATCATCAACAATATCACTATCAAAAAATATTGTTTGATTAAAGTTAGGGAAAATGTCATATAGCTGGTTTTTCAGAAGCGGCTTTTAATTGTTACGGTATAATTCAATATTAAGTATTTTATTCAACATCTTTTTATATTATTAATCGTTTAAGGGCTTGGGCATTGAAATTAAATTTATGATCTTTTTGGTAGATATTTTATTTATGAAATAAATGGAGAGACCCAACGTCAAAAACAGTTTTTACCACTGAAAGCTGAATTCTCAATTGAATGGCTTTACATTATTGCGTCCTTTGGATGAATGCACATAGCTTTCACGAGTTGCAACTGCACTTATTTTCTTGACTAGGTTTTTATTAAAATAAAGAGTACTTGTACTAATAATATAATTTATGACTTATTCTTATTTGTTTTTATTTACTCGTAATTTTGCTAGGCTGCTTTATATTTATATATTTTTTTAAAGAGACTTACGAGGCGGCAAGTCAAAATTGGGTTGAAGATAGTAAAAATTAAAATTTTGTAATCAAAAGCATAACTATGAAAATAAGGTGAATTAAAAATTTCTAGGAAATTTTGATGCGAGGTTAACCAAGCGTACTTTAAGTTAAAATTTGTCTTAGCACTCATTAAATTCTTCTCTCGTAACTTGCCATTCCAACACCGAACAAATTCAATGTGTTTTCGTTTTATGCTTCAGTTTTTACCTATATTTTGCAACACCATCACGTAAGACCTCTTAAAAGCTACGATATAGAGGCACGTTGTCTCCTAAACTATATTAGCGCTTCGGCACTCGCTACGGGTCGTTGAGCTGCTTTGATGAAGGATTTGCTTCTTGAAAGCTTTTGTTAAATTTTTCTCGGAAAATTCACTTTTAAAATAAATAGAAAGTGCCTTTCAATGGATACAGACTGCAGTGAGAAATTGTGGCAGTTATATTCCGCGGCTCACTTTCAATGGCCACTTCGGAAGGAAGAAAAACCAAAGGAACTCGGGATCTCGTTGAGTCTAAAATTACTGAACTAGACGTAACGTTAAATTTAATTGACGCGTATTATCCGGGGTTGACAACTATTTTCGAAATCGCAGCCCACGCTTATTTTGTATTCTCTTCCAATTTGCAAAACTTGACTAAATATACTTTGGACATAAATGAGGGACTATGTATTTTGTTCCAGGTGGTCGTTGTGTCCTCGAGCGCACCGTTGCTAAAAGAGCCCTGAATTATTCATCGGCATATTTAACCGCGTCCCAAACGCCAGCCGTGCGTGATACTACACATTACACCGAATATAATGCCGAAAATATTATCTTCTAAACTTTTACTGACGTACAGTATTTATGGTGAAAAGATAAATCTAGCTCAACATGTGATGACAGGAATGAAGAAAAAGACGCAGTTATAATAAAGTAATTGTAAATTAACAATCATAGTGAAGTAACTATAGATGAGACTAGTATATAGTTTCTAAAGAAGATTATAGGTAATTTGTTAATTGGTATAATTATAATGTCGATGAAGAAACTATTATGACAAAAAGGTAATAAATTAACATAAAGAACAAGGTAAAAATTTTCCCGTAAATCATGATTCGTTATCAAAGAACTGTAAAGTTGGAGCTGTCGAATAAAATATGGAAAGTTAATAACTCTCACAAAAGAGCAAATGAACTCAAACATAGTGAAGTAAAATAGTTTTGAATACTATTTTCTATGAATGGTAAAGTAACTTTACTGAAATACAAAAACAGTGCGTGTATAAATTCTATCTCTTAGGCTTAATGTGTTAAAAACTCGCCAAATTAGATTAATTTAGGACAGATTAGAGACGGACAGTAAAGTAAAAATAAATTAGCAAAATGGCGTGGAGTTCAGGAGGAAGAATAATGAAATGCGCGTTCAAGCATGCGATTGTCGCAATGATGTCTGCTGTCCTGGTCGCCGGGTCTGGGGAGTGGAGTGAAGATGCTGAAGACCTAGGTAAGTTCTATTATAATGAAGAAAGAGAAATATTTGAACTCTCATAACTTGAAATCGTTGACGGATGGACGAAAATGTAATAACAACATTGATAATATTCAATACATAAAAAATATTCTAAATATAGTCAGTTAGTTAGAGTACACAAAATGAATTCATAAAGAAAAAGATTCACTTTTTTAGAAAAAAATGTTATTGTTATGTTCTCGTTAGTTCCAGTTGTATCATTTAGATGTAAATAATAATACATCAATTTCGAATAAACAGTACCCATTGGACGCAGTCAAAGTGAAAAATATATACAAATTCAATAAATGTAATTGAATTATATTGATCTCCAATTTAAGTGATATTCTACTTTTTTCTGTCTAGGTTTGATCTATTTAAAATACACGTAACAAACTCTAAATTGGTTACTAAACTAGAAAAATTTCATCAGAAAATTCTTTTTAAACAACTTCCATACTCAATTTCATTTTCGAATATTATTAATGGATTTTTTTCGATTATTCCTTTACTCTATAACATTATTAAGTGTGTAAATCAACCTCACCTCCGTCTTACCGTTCTATACTTCTAACAAGTCCGCTATCGCAACTAACGGAAAGTTTCAGCTATCCGCATAAAACTTTGTGGTTTACATTAAGCCTTAGAAGATTGATTAGAGAGTAGCAAGTGTAGAAAAATGTAACATGCTAGTAACTTTTGCGGTGTAGGAATTGCTAATCTTGATCAAGACCGATGTTATCGCGGATTTTGTATTTTATTATGTAACGGGTCCTCACGATATGCTTTCATTTATTTGTTCCGTTCTTTCGTCGACATTTTGATCCAGTTTCAACGTGGGTCATATGATCTTACTGTATATTTAAGTTAGGTGCATACTATCCGTGTAAAACGTATCGCCCCTCTAAACGTTTTGAAGTTAGTAAGACCCTTTGCGGTTCACCACCGGAGGCACCACCGCCATACCCATTTCTGCCTTATAGTAACAGTATTTTGCTCTGCTGTGCCTTGGTTTGAAGGGTGTGTTAAGGGAGACATACATAAGGCGTTCGATCTTAGTCCTCGCATGTAGCAATGCATCTGTGGCCGATCTTAGGCAGGACTCCTATACTTACCTTGGGTTGATCACTGGCGTCCAAGGGAGGCAGTGGTCACTTACCATAAGGTGGACTGCAAGCTCGTTAGCTACTTCCATATAATAAAAAAAAAATCTAAACCTGCCAGCTCGTTAGCTATATTATAAAAAAAAATTATAGACCAGCCAGTCGTAGTACAACACGTGGGTTCACCAGTTGTGTAAGTTTCCTCATCTCTCTAACGTTTCTAATGGTTCTTACTTATATTTTCAGAGGTATATAAAGTCTATCAACATTCACTCGGTGACTTCAACCTTTGTAATCCCTAATCTAACTCGTAATAAAACATAACGAGCTAATGTAAAATAAATAATAAATAATTGAGTAGTTATGCATTCACAGCAGTTAAAACTTGCTGAGCAGTTCTTTGTGTGGCCCAATTCGAAAACTCAACATCTAAACTGCTCCATCATTAAAATTGTCTGAATGTTCTGGAATTGCAGAAAGTTTTGCGAGGGAACAACAAGGAAACTGAACAATTTACATTTTTATTTCGGAAGCTACTATCGGTTTCGAACTACAGAACTTCTCTCGCTTTAAAACAGAGGAATCTCTGATCGGCTTGCTACCAATTTCCATACACCAATGGCAAGTTTTCATTGGTAACTAGTGGTGTGTGCTAAATTGAATCACATACATTTTTTACAAAAAAGTAAACCAAATTTAAGGTATCTATCATAGCGGCACACGCAAAAAATGCATATTAAAGTATTTAGAGGTGAAATAAAAATTTAAAGGCCATTGCATACAGCATTTGCTATTTTTTTATAAGATTTATGATTCATCTATAGAATTATTTTTACTAAATGCATATGAAAGTATGCATGATACCTAACATAAATACAATTTAAAACATTTTTATCCGTCTGTTGGGCTGAATTTCTAAACGACTGGACTGATTTTGATGGGACTTTTACTGAGAGATAGCTGAAGGTTTAAGGCGTAACTTAGGCTCCTTTAATTTTAAAAAAGCATTAGCGTGCACGTCAAGGGCCTGCGGCCGCCGTCGCGGGCTTTAATGCCAGTTGGGGGCAGATAACAATGTATGCCTTATTGATTTTTTAACGCGGGTGAAACCGCGGTGATCAGCTAATACATAATAAATGGATATTAATCATACATATGCATTTTAACGTTTGCAAACAGTACCACAGCTTCTATGATATGTAGACAATCCCTTAGAAGTCTGCGAAGGTTTCTGTCAGGAACTCGGCTGGCGATGCGCCAATTTCTTTGTCTTGTCAAGGCCGCCTGAAGTGCCATTGATGTAAATACTTCCATTATTGGATGAATTTCAGTATCATCGTTTTCCTTCTTTATCGTTATCTTCGGAAAGGGACCTTAAATGTACTTAGAAGTTTGCCCGTGAGTCAGTGATGTTTGCTCAATAACGCCATCTAGTCCATTAAGGTAGAACTATTCGCGTACGTACGTAATTCGGCGTAAGAAAAGTTACTTTTCATATTAAATTGTTCAATCTTTTGATAGAGTGGATAGATTTTGAAAAACTAAAGCCTAAATGTAAGTTAAGATTTGTACTATGAATATATTTGCATTTCTATGAATTTAATCACGTTGTTTTGGCAGTAAGTGCATAAACACACAGACAGCGAGCGCAAGTTACATTTTTATTATATAAACATTCTGTTGATTGATACATTTCTGTTGATTCGTCACTGTATTTAAGCTCAAGACATTTTTCAGAATGAGAAAAGTGAGTAAAACTAAAGACTGGCTGATTTATTTATACTATAGAAGTAGCAAACGAGCATGCAGTGGTGAGTTTAAATCAATTTGTTTGTTTAGCATTGACAATTACAACAGCGCCAAAAAATCATAGTAAAATAAATACATTCAATATTTTAGTAATTTACATTCCAAATGTTTTCGCTGTAAAAACAGGTAGCTACTTATGACGGTATTTTGTTGCGAGTTGTAAATCATGTATCATATCATGTATCATGTATGTATTGATCGAAAAAATATTTTACATTTAGTACGTATAACGCGACAAAATTGCACAATTCATAAAAATTCAGCATTCGTATATAATGCACCAAGTATGAATACGTGCGGCAAGTTTTGCCAATTTCCGAAAACTCTTATGCGGTAAAACATTTCGGATCGGCGGCTGAATAGCAAATAATATTATACGATGTCTACATTTTGCCAACATAGTGCGTAGCTGATCCTATCGAAAAAATGATAGGCGATATAATATTAGTATCTCTGTATAAATTTAATCAAAGCCGTTTGTTACAAGACAGGTAGATTGAAGTTAGAACCCGTAGTTTAAGTACGTCGACACCACCGCCACACCTATTTCTACTTCAATACAGGATTGTTAAGCGCTGCTGTGTTCTAGTTTAAAAGGGTGTGGTAAGAGAGACGTATCTATCCGAGTCGTTCCAACTTTATCCTCAGGAGTAGCAACGCATTTGTGGCCAACCTCAGGTAGAATTAGACCAGTCTTATCTGGAGTTGATTATGGATGTCCATGGGCGGCAGTGGCTACTTACCATCAGGTGGTGTCGAAACTTGTTACTTCCACATATTAAAAAAGATACATATTTAAGTAAATTTATTGAGTACATATGAACGATATTTGTGTTTTATATTTATTTGACCATCAATTAGGCTTTAGGGTCCACTTCTAGATTTCAAATTTTGCAGACGAAAACTACAATGATTCAAGTTACTTATCTTTCTACTAAAATGTTATATTTTATTATGTTACTATTGAGTTTTAATTTAGTTTACTTCCATTCAAATCAATTAAATTCAGTTTATTTATACCTACGCCTACAACGTGGTCGCTGGTCGAGAACAGGTTGGGAACCACTATTTTAAAGTAAAATCGATTTACCAACACAAAATCAAATTTTAAGTATAGGCAGGTTCTTAAGTTATATATTTTTAATATATGAAAGTAGCGATAAGTGGCGATAAGCTGTAATCAACCGTAATTACGATTAGGGTATTACTTGGTTAGATTCACCAAATAAATGTTGCTGTCCCTGAGGACTAAGTTTTAAGTTTTTAACGTCCCGGATCCTTACCAAAAGACAGCTGTGCTTTTTATTAGTAAAATTTTACATAAAGTATAGGCATGTAATATTAAATATTTTACATTTTAAACCCCTATAAAAGAACAAATTCAGGTGTTGCCAGCAACTGTATGTCTATATTGCCTAATTAATTAGGTCGCTTGTTTTAGGTGTGGTTAAAATAACAGAGGTGTGGGAGTGTAGAGTGAAGAAAGGAAATGAGATACTCTCACTATGAAATAACATGTTTACTTAACATTTTTTCAAATTGTATTTTTTATTTTCTTTTTTAACAATACGTCTTGTAGTCATTGCTAAGTTGCATTAAGTAGCTGCCTTAAAATTATGTATTTAAAACAAGTTTGCTTTGCTACATCTAAGCGAAAATACATCATTAATGATGACACTATAATATAAGCCACTATTCTAGCTATTAAAGAATATGTAAATACATAAGATGGAGGTATTTTAATCTAATTCAAAAAAGTAGGAGGATATCAATTCGATATATTTTTTGACATCTAATGTTTATGTATTCAATGCTTTATACGCTACATAAAACTACATTATATGAGTGGAATTACATAATGGCAAATAGCATACAACTACGAATTATAAAGCATTAAAGCAATCCAGCCTCAGATTACGACAAGTCCGAAAAGTCCATAATACAGATCAACACTCCATCCAAGGCATGGAAATGGCTAAAATAACATCAAAAATGCACCTCCAAAGCCAAAAACAGTCGCGAAAAGCTATTCGCCTCAAACGTATGCTCCGTTTAAAAGTTCTCAGCAAGCAAAAGACGAACGTAAGGATATCAAGCTGCCAGAGTCAGATTTCCATAACCGTTTCAGCGGTTATATTGTGCTGATTTTAGGGTTGTCACCTTTTTAATAAAATAAAATAATCTATCAAAGAGATAGTATATGATATTAGCTTTTTATGAATAATGTATACTAAGGATAAATTTGAAGGCTGTGGAAACCTTTGTGTTTGTATTCCGCCGACGACACCGTTTGATAATATTGACGAGTCTCATTAAACAGCAATCGGGCGTACAGATTGGCTTTAAAACTTTCTGTACGAAATCTACCATGTTGTTACCATTTTTGACGCAGAAGTAGTTAGCATATCGATCTAATATGTAAAGGATCTTAAATACGATTTAGAACCTCTAAATAATAGATTCCGATTGCGTTCTAATAGATGCACATTCCTGTTGTTTGTGCGTATTCATGTCAATACCCATACACGTACAGAAACGTTATTAAAGCATCATGATATAAATCATAGATATTTAATCGAATATGAATCATTGACATGTTGTTGAAATATATTATCTGTTTTTGGAAAAGTCATTTTATTGCACACACACGCAATCCTTATTACTTTGATTATATATTCTCTAGATGTAGCGTAACTTGAAAAAGCGTCCAAAAATAGTCACTAAGATTTAGTCCCTAGATCGCTAATGTTTATAACAGGCAACTTTATTGTCCAATCAAAATGGTGTAATGGGAGCTTGCGACCATTACACCTAGATTTAGACCTTTAAGCTAGAGTGCGCACACATGCTTATATTTCTTGGACGCAACGTGACGTTATATCTATGGAGTATATAATCAAAGCCTTATCCAACCATCCTATTTATTATAAAGATATCAAACACAACATTATGTATTTCATGTAAATGGAAACCACCGACATGCAATATTATTTAGAACAAAATTATTTATTTCACAATTATTTAAATTATTATCGGCAAGTTTTAACGTTGTCTTTCAATTTAGTGTTCAGGGGTAAGAATGCA
>DWNY01002782.1:0-10632 GCA_018250635.1 Telegonus apastus | reverse complement strand
ATTTGAAATTCGAAACCGACACGTGCTCCAAGTGCAAAAATATCCCACCGCTATAAAAATGTCACGTTAGCCCATAAAGAATAAACGTATTACTTTTAATAAATAAATAAGAAAATAAAATATACAATGTATGTTCCAATATTAGGTAATTAAAGATATTTTATATTTAGTTACAATTCTATTAGGTTCCTTTTGAAGGTTTTCCCCTCTACAACAAAAATAAAAACAAGATTAATAGAATGTGTACGTAAGTAGAAGCAGATCAGAGATTCTAATAGTGGTATCATAGAAGAATGCCGCAGGATCAATAATTAAAATATATTTTTCACCTACATCAGTATTACAATTGTACATATAAAATCAATTACTGTCGCAAGAGGCGATTAAAATTTAAATGAAATTGACAGACATAATTGGGTTCCATGTTAAACGCCTAAGCGAGATGTTGGTGAGATTGCTACATACTGTGCGCCTAATTATTCAATACATGCCATTTAAATTTAGATTAGATATTATTATGTCTAAATGGAATAGCTTAACATCACTAGGTTGTAGTAGAACATTTTTAAAGGAAGCAAAATAATGTACTTTTCATGGCTTATTGTCTTAGGTCATCATGGTCACATAAAAAAATTGTCCGTGCAAAATAATTTATTGTATCTATGATTATAATCTTAACATGTTTTTGGGGAGCTTTGGCGGGAACGCAAAGAGAGTCATCTCCTTGCATAAATTTATTTTTCAAAATTAGTGTATAGTCTTGTTTATGTGTGTAAAAATGGTAGGGTTTTTATCATAAAGCGCTCGATAACAAACACGTGTGTGGGAAAGTGATAATTTGCATTAAAAGGTGACTTCGTGTTGCTCCAAGACACCACGTAAAGTTCTGGTAAAGTCCCCATTACTTTACTGGACTCATCTCACCATCTTCCTCATTTCACCATCGTTATTATCCGTATGTAAATATATATGTCATTAGGACACAAGAAATAGTTGAATAAGGGCCGTAAAACATATTTAAAAAATATTTACATACATTCCTTTACATAAATAAGTATTTAAAATTTTGACAAAGTTCTTGGTTTTAGTTTTACCTACATACAAAATAACGGACGAATACTTTGTGTTATTAGTGATAGGAGTTATTTTCAAAAATTAAATGTCCTCAATTATCACATTGGCGGGAAAGAAATATGTTTTGTTATCACCTTCCTTCCCATTTCCTTTGTTATATATTATTGAAGAAAGATACGTTTTAATTAAATATTTTTGTTTCGTTTCAGATATGCAAGGATGGGGGTTACACTATTCCTTCATTTGGTTCTTGGAGTGTTAGCACCTGTAGCAGCTGGTAATTATATACTCATTTTTGTTATTCATTATCGTTTTTGTAAATACTATTATGTAAAGTGAATGAAACAAGAAACTTTGATTTACATTTCACTAAAGAAGATATATTATGTATAGGTTACGAAATATAACCTAAAATTACTAAGATATTTGATAAAGCCATTATACTATCTTACTTTCTAAACTAACAATGATTACTATGCTATTTTCTATGTAGTCGAAAAATAATGAATAAAAACATATCACGCGAACGATGTCGTGTGCCAATGCTAGTAAGTTTTATAAATAAGCTCTTATTTCTCATTTTGCGATGCGGGAAAGCTACATAAAAGTCTCGCAGTTATTACCGAATATTAGAAAATTCTACGAATATACGAAGCTATTCAATATGTAATTGAATTCTGTAGGTTATTTGGGGGTAGGTACCACCCTATTTGCTCGTAAACAACTCATTTCAAAGTTAACGTTTATCTTTGTCCCTACTTATTTGACTTCAAGGGAACGTTCAATTTACTGTCGAGTGTGTTGGCTTGGTAATGTGTTGAATTAGGTTTTATAGTTACTATTTGTGCGACTTCCAATATTAAATCTATTTAGTATTTATGCTTTCTAAGAAGTCCTCTGCTGGTGATGAATTTCACTACGAAAAGGGTTTTTACACTGTGCTTTGCTGTGAGCATAGATAGCACATGAATAACAACAGGAAGTCGTTTCTGCCTATCAATTCCAACTAACTCTGGTTACATTTTCTACAGTTGTTCCAAAGATTGAAAGTCTTTTAATTAAAGTGGTAGAACCCTTTGTGTTCGAGTTTGGCGTCAGCACCGTAATACTTTTCTGCTCTGTAATTGCTATTAGGCATGTGCCGTGTTCAACTGTTGATTTTGGATTTAATGGTTCGGTTTTTTAATGGACTCCTAGGTGGTAAAAAAGCTTCTGTGGTGGACAGCAATGATGTAATTGACGTATAAAAAGCTACATTTTTGGGCTATAGAAATGATCTAGATACTGAAACTATAAATGTACAAAATTCGAATATAACGTTTAGTTGTAAATTCCAGTGGTCTATCACTACATGTAAAATATATATGTAACGTAAAGAGATTTTCATATAAAGTATTATATTCGGCATGCAGTCTGGAACCAATATCATGTAATTTATTTATTAATATTGCGTACAATAATAAGCATTGCGCATTAAACGAAAAAGCCAAACAGCTTTTACGGCTCAAACTTTACAGACATTTAGATTATCCATTAGCCACCGCCGTTTGAACTCAGCGTATGCATTAAACGTAACATGGTATCCGAAACTCGATTTGTTTGCTCATTAAAACTAATTGCTAACAGAATTATTCACATTTTTAATCCCGGATGAATTGATGGGCCCTGTCTCCTTGGGTTCTCGATTACGATCTCATTGGATGGGCTTTTCACGTTGTTCATTATCCATTGCTGTTGGAACGTCGCGGCACGTCAGAAGCATTCTACAAAAAACGGCATTGTATCGTTACGAAGTGGTAAATCCGGGTTGTTATTTATTTTGGAGCGGTAACCAGGGTTGCCAGCTAAATGTCAGGGTTGGATCCAAAAACAGGCAGGTTTAATTCTTGTTCAACGGTAAGCTAATATGGAAACGTTTTATTGATGTTACTTGCTTTTATTTAACTGTAGTGTGAAAATGTTAATTTATTGATTACTTTGCTGTAGTTTTGATATTTTTAACAGATATCATAATATGGAGAAATCACATCGATCATATCGTGTGGAAGTGAACTCATTTCTTTGCGATGTTTATTTTTTTTTTCACTGTTGAAGTAAATAACAATAATTAACTTTGAATTGCCCTGTTACTTAATATCGAACCACACAGATTAGTGATGGAATTTTGGAGAGACGTGTTTGCGTACTTTTCACACCTTCTGTTTGAGAGTTGACATACTTATTCGAGGCATTACAACTTAGTCCTCAGGGGCAGCAACGAATCTGGGTTCAATCTTAGGTAGGACTCTGATCTTATCTGGGGTTGAATTCAGTTATTCATGGGCGGCACTTACTATCAGGTGAATGCAGTCCACTAGTCTGTTACTTACAAACCATAAAGAAAGAAAAATAAAATCGCGCTATGAAATATAAGTTATATAGTACTATCTAATCTGTTTACCGGGTCTATGCATAACTATCCAAACATCGGTAGCCCTGTCAACCCAAGGGTCGGTCGCTCCCGGCGGATACGGCAGGTAGTCACACACACAAATGTGTTTATTGTTGGTAAATAAAAGTTACTAATCCGTCCCGGGCTGTAGGTCCGAGAATTCCGGAGACGGAACTACTTTGAGCTATTTACTCAGTTGAGTGAGGTTACATGAATGATATTTTGTAAATATAAGAGGTTCTACGTGTGTTAAGGAATTTCGGAATATGTTTGACCTACAATTTTTTTTATTGTGCACGTAATAGTAAAAAATGGAACTACCACGCCACAAAGATACATATTACAGTCTAAGCCATTATATTCTCAAATAATATTCGTATTTTTAAGTCACGTCTAAAACCAACCATAATTGAACTAAAGTTAACTTAAATACACGTGATTTTATTATGACGCTTGACGAAGTAATAAATACGAAGGCGAAGTAAGAAAAAAACAGGTTTTACACAAATCGTCAAAAAACTAACAAAATGGCGCTAATCTGTTGCTTGAATGAAAGCTACACTTTTTACTCAAAAGCTCGGGTCCCATATCTCTATGCGTGTGTATACACAAGCAATTTTACAGTGAGTCGTCATTATCCAGTAGTCAGAGAGCCAGCTATTGGAGAACTCTGTCTCTTGATTTGTAATAAATAGACAGAATTTTAACAAAGCATGTATTGCAATGGCTATGAGAACAAATACTAAAAGTACAAAAGTTAAGAAGAAATGTGGTCATACAAAAAACAGGTTTTTAGGTGTACCTATTGGACTGTGATAAAAATACACTTTATATTTTTAAAATGCATTATTTTACAGCTATATGATAACAAATACTAAAATGACAAAATAAAATTAACAATTATTTTGGTGGTATGGAATCTTTGAGCGGTTTGAAGGTTGGACTCGCACTTCACCTATTATTTAAAGCATTTTTAAGCAAATACTTGTATTTTCGGGTTAGTGTGTATATTTACCAAAATGATTATTTATACCAATAAATCTTTAGTTATCAAAAAGAAAACGAAAATTTTAGGTTTCAATGTGAAATTTAGGAAATTAAAAACCACATAAACAATCATAAAATTATTTTTTCTTATCTTTATTTTTAAATACAAATACGATATTATCAAATGATCTCTTATTGAATACCGCTTCCGAAATATGCATGAGCTCTCGGACTATTGTCCTGTTTGTAAGGAGTCATTAGCGGAGGCTGCCGGCTTTCGATTTTAAATGCTTGTTATATTTGACTACGTTTCCAATTTAGATGTTAAATGATATTTATCAGAATCACGAGTGGCAATTAGTACGTAACATTTATTGTTGTCGATTCAAAAATGCTTAACGATTATAATTGTATTACAAATTGTAATGGCACTTCCTGTTTAAATATCCTGTTTAAATTCCTGTAAAAATTCAATAGAAATGATTAAAAAAGTGGTTCTATGAAAGGAAACTGTTCTATACTATATTTATTGTAAGTAAACCAATTCCAATACGCATATTACCTCTACATGTCTAATATATCCTAGATTCAAATTCTGGTAAGCAAGAAAGAACTAAGTATTGTCGTCTATGATTTTTTTAATTAATTTTGTTTTTATTTAGTAGAGGGTTTCCCAAAGTTAATAATGGCGTGGTCCGGCAATTTTCACATTTCACCATTTTGACCGATAAAAAGTTTAACCCTCGTAAAAATGAAATGTCCATAAATCGTACTTAATTGTATTAATATTATACACATGAACATTATATCATCATTATTATGTATCGACATCGACAGTAAGGCGTAGCATTCGTGTTAGCACAAAACCTACGTATCTCTTCTTTATTTACGATTATGTTTGATTGTACAACTATGGTATACACTAAGAAGTAACGCTGCGACTTAGTAGTTTGTGCTTTTTGGTCCGGTGCCGGGTCGCGACACATCATTTGAGATACGCTGATTTAGTGTATTTAAGAAGTCATCTCTACATTTTCTGACCCAAGGAATTAATCGAAAAAAGTATGTTGTTGTTCTCGTTTTCAATCTTACTCATAAATTAATATCATTAATATTTTATTCAAAATACCCTAACAATAAATAATGCAGAACAGGTTATCATATATCCTTGTAAAATAAAATGTTTAACATTTTGTGGCAGGCTATAATTTGTGCTTTGAAGACGAAGAAAAATCTAGTTATTTTTTTACAGAATCGAGAATGGTATGCATTCCTTGTAAAATATAGGCTTTCGCGTATAAGAAGTTCATGTTTAAATTCATTTAAACCTTGCGAGAATTTTAATGAGAAATGAATAAAGATTTGGAGACAACATTGAATTCATTGATTGATATTTAGTATGATGACAAAAAGCTAATGGAATTCCAACTCATTAGACTGGTGGTCGCTGATAGAAACATAAATGTGTGCATTCATTAAGATCATAAGATTTCGTTATGTATCTAAATAGATGTATTTTTTATAATCTTTAAACCGTGAATCTGTGAAAGAACGTAGTAAGGTTAAAACGTTAGTATAGCATGGAATGGTCCTTCGTTCGAAACATGCTAACATGGTCCTCAGGTGTAGCAACGCATCTAGCTGATTAAAGTTATGATCGAATAATATTTGGGGTAAGTTGCAAATATCAATTGTCAACAATGACCACGTAAAATGAGATGGACATGCTATTTTGCTGCATATATAAGGAGCAAAACACATGACGATTTAAAAATAAAATCCATGAGTATAATTTCAATGAAAATAGATAAACTGTACCTACGTTTGTCAGTCCTATTAATTAATATCTAAGAATCTTCGACTAAAATAGCTGTAATAAGAATTTTACTTTTTTTATGTATTTGTCATTTAACAAAAATTACAAAAGTTGCTCTATAATAGCCTCAGAGAAACCACAGAGGTTTGTGTTACAACGCTATTGTTGAATTTACATCTTTTGATTATTAATTATACGGTTAAAAACATACACTTGACAGTTGTATGATGAGTAGTTTCAATAAAATATTAGTGTCAAATAAATAGCTTTAGAATCGTGCTAAGCCTACGCTTTTTAGGGCTTATGAATAAGCGATTATGTTAGAATAACAGTCGCACATCAATTTGTATATTTGTATAGACATGATTAATATCTTTGTAGTTGGCAACTACCTGTGCAAACGGTGCTCGTGTCAGAGGCTACGGGAAAGTCATTCGTCTTGCATAATCTCTAGCTTATTTCCCTCCACACTGTGCCATTATTATTATTACGCATAGCGGTATCTTGTCAGCTGCATACGAAGGCATATAAATAATTGTCTAATCGTGTTTCTTGGTGAGAAAATTCTTGAACGTAACTGTTATGTTATCTGCATGTTATTTTGTGTTATTTCTGTCGAATAACAATAGTGTTATACGCTGATGTGTACTGGTTTGTGACGTAGTAGGATGGAATACATATTTAAAATAGTCCTCAGAGGTAACAACGCATCTGTGATCAGCGTCTAATCTTACGTGGGGTTGACTGCAGACGTCGTATTTTAAAAATGATTCTTAAGATAACTTTGTTTTAATATCGATTTGATTATTCAAAGTAATGGAATTAACTACTTAGACTATTTCACAAGAAGTGATGAAACTACTGAGACTATCAATGTTGTCAAACAAGTAGAAGAAATACTCGTGTCCAAAAATGGATTGGAGTCGACTGCAGCAACCTGACAAAAAATCTACGTAGGCGATATTTCTTATGTAATTTAATCTTAGTTTAATGTTTTTATAGTTAATAGATTAAAGTGTAATTATTATGAGCATGAGAATTAAATGTTAATATTTTTTTTGTCTGTACCTATTGTTGTTATCATCTTTTGCTGGTGAATGCGTGTTTCTGGTGAGAACGATATTTTTTTTGTTATGGAAGTAGCAAACGAGCACGCAGCCCACCTGATGTTAAGTAGCCATTGCCGCCCATGGACATCTGTAATCAAACCTGGATAAGATCGCCGTCCTATCCCAGGTAAGCCATAGATATGTAAGGTCGGCCTCAGAGGTGGCAACCCCTGAGGACTCCGTTTGAATGCCTCGGATAAGTATATCTCCTTTACAACCCCCCTCCCCCCTTCGAACCAGAACACAGCAGAGCTTAACACTTGTTATTGGTGTGGTGGGTGCTGCCAGTGTTGAGCCTTAAACCATTCTACCATCAGGGGATTCTTCGTACAGTTCTCCGGCGAAAGCGGAATATCACACTGATGTAATTGAGTGTTCCATACGATAGGGTACCTATAGGTACGAATATACGGGGAAACCATTCGTCTTGTCTTAATCTCTGGCTTATTATCTTACCAACGTATATTATCACACTATAGCGGATACTACTTAGTTATGTGAGTAAGATCGTAAGGAAATCACCACAGATGAGAACAGCAAGATTGCATAGTGGTCTGTTGATTTATTGTTTATTAATTTTGTGTTCAGACTAAACAGGATTACAGTTTAGTTTGCACATATTTTCTTACTTTAAAGAAAATGGTCGGGGAAAAATAAGTATTGATTGAAATGATTGCTGTTGCTTAATTGCTGTTCTTTATTGGAGCTTGCTAACACAATCACAGTTTGTCACAATCACGATTATATAATAATTAATTACACTTTAAAGGTGCATGTTACACTTTAAAGTCTCATTCGTTTTAGATGTGCCGACATTCTCATGACAACATACACAAATCATCACAACGAGAATGTTAGCAAAATGAAACAAAAACATAATACCATTCATATAGCAAAAACTTCGACTGATATGATCTCATTCGCCAATAATCTTAATATCAAAAGTAATTGTCTGCATTCTGAGCGGCGTGGAGCATTCGATTCTGGATGGAAATTCTTAGACCACACTCAAAGTAATAGGTCCAATCATGCAAATTTAATTGGCGATCGTTTGCAAAACACGACTTTAATGACGTGAGCTCCGTGCGCTAAGAATATTTCACTTTTATGTGAGGCTTACCAAGCTTTATGAGGTGTGGCAATTGATGTAAATTACTTGGAAACAGTTAATTGCTTATATCGGACAGTCTCGCGTGGTTTATCGACGTTTTATTTTTATTACTGTAAGCTTTTAATTACTAAGTAATCATGAAAGTTATTATACTTTTCATGTACGAACCTTGCATATTTAAAAAGCCTGGAACTGATAGTTTGAACTTGTCTGCAAATATATTTTTATCTTTTGTAACCAATAAAGTTAAAACTGCAACCGGTTGTATGTACCTGTTACATATAATTACATATTACAGTGTATCAATTTCGCGATAATATAAGTCTAAAGTCCTATAAAATGATTTATTACAAAGGCTCGTATATAAATTTAAGCTGAGCAATGATTCGAATGAGATGAAGTTGTTATGTGAGATTCTTTTGAGAGCGGCCATTGGCACGTGAGAAATCTTATACATTTGTTTCAAAACAATGCAAAACAATTTTTGAAACGCCAAATAAGACATTGAACTCTAACTTAAAGGTTTTAGGTTCTATTTAGAAGGTTGTAAAGGTAGATGTTTAATCGCGGATTGAGTGAGTCATTCGAGATCAAAATGTGTGGGGAAGATCGTTCAAGGACGTCTGGATTTATTTCTTTCATTTGTATCCTCGGCTACATGACTTTATTCGTCTTAGGTATGCAAATAAAAAGCATCAATTCGAACGTTCCTACACCTTAATGCACGTCGCTTTATATCGGCCGCTTAGCGAACAAAGATATTGCGGAGAGCTTTCGATAAATAGTGTGGGAGCAACATGTTGCTTCGAAGCAGGTCGTTTATTTTGATGGGGTTTTGTCTCTTTTTGTAAATTTAATGTTTTTTAAATGAAACCTAGATTTCACAGGATTTTTCCAGTTAACTATTGTTCCATTAGCTGTCTAAGAGATCTGTTTCATGCGATGCAATGATCCCAGCCTGCCTTAGATGTTTAAGATCTGACTGTATACTTAGCTCTATTATAAAAAAATCAATGCATTTAATAAATGTCGGAACGGTTGAAGCACGAAGTAATTTCATTATTGTTGTTTCAGAAATCGAAATGAAATTCACAAAATACCCTGAATCGGTAATCGCGCCCGTGGGAGATGTTGTAACGTTTGCGTGCGCAGTAAGAGTGCCTGGAGAGAGGTTAGCCTGGCGGTGGAAACCGGTGCTGCCGAACGACGACTGGAATGATTGGAAAGACGTCCCTGTGACGAGTCCTGCTGATAGCATTTCCACTAAACTCGTAGTGGAAATTAAGGAGGATACACCGACATCTCTGTATCAGGTAGGATATTTTTTATATTGCCATGCCTTTCGCCCTTACGCCAAGTAAGCTTAATACGTTATATTACTTCGTTTTAAAACTTTAGTTAAAAGTATATATTTTTAAAATTACCTGTTTTATCTTGTGTATTCTTGTGTATCAGAGTATTCGTTTATGTTTTTTTGTAAAAAATCTACTTACGTAAAATTTTGTGATCAGAAGAAGCATATATCCATGACCGTCTTCGAGTAGTATTCTTCTCTGATCTTCTATTGCTGAATGGGCTGCGTTATACAATAAGTCACAAAATTTTAACCGTTTTCGCAAAATGCTTACATTAAATTAAGTATTTTAGGAGTGTCTCTTGTTAAAACCCTAAGCGTTACTTATTGTATCCATTCCCAAACTTTTGATAAGCTTCTTTGTTTAAAATCTGTTTTGTTGGAATTTTAAGCAAATTAGTTTGCCGACTTCTAACTTCGGATCCTAAATTAGCTTTGAAATGTTAGTTTTAGCGTGGCTTAATCCTTAATAGACTTTTGTTCAAGATTTATTCTGCCTTAAAAAAATAAATTGGTCGAAATATTTTCATCAGGATCGGATGTTCGAGGTATTAGTTTTATAGAATTACAATCATTTTCTTAACTGGACTTTGGGCTAAAGGTAAGATCTGATAAGTTTAAGATTTTATTTTAGTTATAAAGGAAATACAATATCTTGGCCGTTGTGTGAACATATTTTTAAATTGCTTCGTGATAGGTGCTATATTACAATATTATTTAAATTTAATAACTAATATGAATATAGTATTC
>DWNY01002781.1:0-10633 GCA_018250635.1 Telegonus apastus | reverse complement strand
CATATATGAGTGATATCACAAGTAAAATGCTTAGTGGATCAACAAATTTTTGACACCGCGACCATTTATTTCTAACTCTTGACAACTCTCAAAAAACAATTCTATTCTATAAATGTTGCCCGTTTAACAAATTTAAATTTGCCCCACACATATATATATATATATTGTACAGGCATCGGCGCTGCACTACGCATAATGGCGGGGATAGCGCTATTGTGCTCTAGTAAGAAGGGTTGATAACACAAAAACACGTGATGGATTCCGACTTAGTCTTTGAGAATAGAATTTCACTTATGTTCATGGCGACAGTTAGCTATTAATTAGATCTTGGGTTAGTTGTAGCAAAGTTGTAGAGGATACAGTACACCTGTTAAGTGGCCAATATCGCCCATGGACATCTATCCTCTGATAGCATTAAAGTTCTACCAGAGGTTTGCTACAAATGCGTTTCTACTCTTAAAATAAGTTCGCATGCGTAGCATGTAGGACTATGTCTCCCTTACCACTTTTCATTGCTTTTATGACAGAAAAAGGTGCCTCCAGAGTGGAATCATAAAGAATCCTCCCATTTATTTTCATAAATATCCAAAATATAATAAAATCATGAAAAAACATGTATAAGGAACAATAGGCTCGCTATACAACGAGGTAATGTTGCCAGCATTCAGGGATCTCATCCTAGGATCAGCAGTTTGGATGCAGGTTTTTATATTTAATTTTAAATATAGTTATTTGCATATAGGTTTTTTATACATACATTAATAATTGTAATTTGTATATTAATACGTGGAGCGAAAATTTGCGGAACCACTTTTCGAATAGTGCGTGCAGAAGGGGGTATGATATTAGGCATACATGATAGTTCATGAAGAGAAGAAGCGAGCAGATTTATGTATAATAATTGTTACAAATATATTTAATTAAACAAAACAAAACATTTAGGTAATTGAACCTCATTTCGTAAACGGACTAAAGTTTAATTTTTATTTGCATTTAATTGTGCTCAAATTTCGATCACTGTGACCGGTCTACTAGTAATAATAATAATGTCAATTTAATTCAGAAGTCAAGGTGCTCGTATTTAACCTAAAGCAATGTTATTATTACGATATAATATACTCTAACATCATATTCTACATATAAATCTACTGCAGCTAATGGGAATTGTGTCTATAATAGACTCCCTAAGCGCAGTCGTTCGATATCGTTAGCAACTATTAAACTAGGAGAATTAGCCGTCGAACAAACTTCCTCTATCCTTCTACGCGTTGTAGAAAGTTTAGATACTAGAGTCAATGGAAGTGATAATTTGTCGGAATTAAGCCTTTGCACCTGTTCCCAGATCCTGTGTAGATTTTGCTGTCTTCCTACAAATACAGAACGAGTTTTTATACATTATAGAAGTAACATACGAGCGTGCGGGTGGTAGAACCCTTTGTATTTAGACTCTGGCAGCACCACCGCCACTCCTATTTCTGCCTTATAACAACAGTGTTAATCGCTGCTGTAATCTGGTTTGAAGAGTGTGGTAAGGAAAGTCATACTTATTTGAGGCGTTCCAACTTAGTTCTCAGGGGTTACAACACATGTGTGGCTGACCTCAGGTAGGACTTTGATCTTATCTGGGGTGCATTACAGATATAAATGGGCTGCAGTCCACTTCACCATGAGGTGAGCTGCATGCTCGTTGAAAGTAGCACTTCCATAACGTAAAAAACGCAGTCCATCTGATCTGAGCCTCTGATAAGTATATTAGATTAATGTATGTAAAACCACAGATTGTAAATCCTACCACATCGTTTTATTCTCAGGTGATAGTGAAATTGATGATTAAACATAGTTTTTATTGAAGTACTGGACAAGCATTCAATCCATCTGGCATTAAGATACTTTTTCCGATGGATTTCTGCATTTAATAGTGTTCAATAGCTTCGTTTTCATTTAGCCTAGGTAATGGGAACATTAGTGACAGAAAAGTCGGTTTTGTTTTTGCTAAAAAATATGTATTACTAATTAAAATTTCGATTTTATTTCTACTGATTATTGTTACTAGTTCTCACCATCGTAATATAACTTAATCATTTCCAGTATCTCTAAGCCTTTGTACGGGTCGGTGAACAGTTCAGTAGATAGTTAGTGCAGTGTCCGGCGTTATCGCAAGAAGATAGTAACGAAAGGCAGATTATATTATATATATACAGCAAATTTAGTTGTACTTAATTACTAGGTAAGTTCAGTTTCAGCAACTTCTTACTTATGGTTGGTTTGAATGAGATAATCTGAAGTTCAATCATTTGCAAATTTAGCTTTTGAGCTCTCAATCTTATTGAAACTTTATACTTGGATCATTGAGGTATTCGCCGTTTACCGATTCCATAAGTTTCTTTGGCTGGAGGTATATATAAATTCAAAATGTTACTAATACCGTATTGTAGGAGATTTTATCAATGGATAATAAACACTGGATTTGTGAAAGTATGCAAACAGCGCATGAAATATTAGAAATGGCAATCGTGATGAGGACAGCGGGGCTATTTGATCAATAGTGAACAAAAATAAACAGCGCGTAGGATAACTTGAAAGGAAAATCTTGAACATCGTAGAATCGTTTGTAGTTAGAAGTTTGTAGGTAGTCCTTGTTTATCGAATACAATTTGAAAAGAGTGCGCAATAGTTACACAGCTCTTTTTTATCTTCAGAGGTTAAGATGCACGGCAGGCTACCACTAATTAATCTTAATTAATCAAGTTAAGCTTCGCCTAACTCGGACGAAACTTCTTGCATCGTTATTCTTAATACGAATTGCTTTTCCGACTTCTGCATTTCCCGGAAAATATAATCTAGGAATCTTCAGAACAAAAGTGGCGATTTCTATGAAAACGTTAAATGCTCATCATCAGTTACCACCGTGTGAAATTAAGGCTACACGTAAGCCTATTAGAAATACTCGTAGAAATACTCTCGAGAAAAAATTTACCATACTTTGCTCGATAACACACTAAGAAACTGAACTTCCTGATAAAGCCAACAGTAAAAGACAAAAATAACATTCCTGTATAAAAATGTGCAAATTCTTGCACCAAAAAAGACAAAGCCTACTTAACGAGACATGCATAATGCATCTACGTACTGCGGAAAAAATGAGAAAAACGAACCATGCGCACTTTATGCCAGCTTCCGGAGAAACAAAGCTAAACTAGCTCTGTGACCTGGCATTGCCCGGAGGATTTTTATGTATGCAAATAAGTACAATTGAAGTGTCTGTTTGTTTCGGATGGTCTTCGAAACGGCTGGACCGATTTTGACCGGACTTTCACTGGCAAGTTGTTTATGTCCGTCGCCAGCATTTTTTTAACACAATCCTATCTGAGGTCGGCCACAAATGGGTGGCTACCCCTGAGGACTAAGTTGGAACACTTCGAATAAGTATGTCTGACTTACCACACCCTTCAGACCAGAACACAGCAGTGCTCAACACTGCTGTTATAAGGCAGATGTTTGAACATCTATTTACAGTATTCCCTCTGTATGTGTTCATGGTTCGATTCCTAAACTAGTTCATTTCGGAAATGATATGCATACTGAGAAGTTTATTAACATTTTATACATACATATTTCACCATCACAAAAAATAACACACACTGATCTGAAATTTTGCATGCATTTGTAAGACGTAAGGCAATGTCATGAAAAATTATTATGCTCCGATTATGGAACCGGAAGGCCATAGGAACTCTGTAGTTAAACAACACAACCGAATCGAATTTGATCCGTCTTGACGAGTACTTTAGTGCATTCTTTCTCTTCATCTCTCTTCTTTCAAAAATGCGTATATTGAACCAAAACTCAAAAGTTGAAAATAAATTTACATATAAAGGTATTTTTTAAACAAAACAGAATTTCGATAAAATTTTGTACAGAGGTACATTGTAGGCTGGAATGAAATTCAAAGGTGGTAGAACTCTATGTGGGTCTACTCCGGCGGCAGCACCGCAACACCTACATATTTCTGCCTAATTACACTAATGTTAAGCATTTCATATTAGTAATTCAGACACATATTACTCGTGACATAGGTTAATATTTATCCAGGACAAATGCATGGTTAATATAGGATAACATAACGATTATATTATATTTTTGACAGGATTTTTTCTTAAAGTTCGTATAATAGAGTATTCGTTAAAAACCTTGACTAAGTTACTAGTTAACCACTGTTAGGTGTATTTATTCGTTTCAGTTATATGTATATCTCATTTTTAAATGCTCGTGAAACCGCGAGCACAGCTAGTCATTATATATATCATCATAATCATAATAACATTATCACTCGAGCTGCAACACGCAATATGTTCCACGGTAATTGGAGTAATTACCTCATAAGAACGCAATAAATAAACAAAACAAATAAAGGGTCTACTTGTAACATTGATTCTGCCTTGAGCGATAAGGGTCCGAGTTTGATTTCCGGTAGGGACAAATATTTGACATGGTCTTTATGGGTGTCGTCCAAATAAATCTTTGTTTTGTGTATTTTGCCCAGAGGGTACAAGTAACTAATGATACTTTGATGAAAGATAAAAAATCTGGTAAAGTGTGAGCTGAACTCGTAGATGGATTCCGTACCACCAAATATTTTTCTTTTTAGTATATGTTATTGTTTCAGCTATAGGAATAAATGTGTTTTGAAAATTTAACCTTTTACTATTCAATAGGTAAACGGGAATATGCCGACAAATACTTTTTTATGGTTGGGGACCTCATTTTATTTTTTTTACTTTTTTATTTTTAGTATATAAATAACTATAAAGTTATGCCAGCCATAGCATCTTACAGACATATTGTAAAAAATTACTGTTTATCCATTGAGGTTTAAGATATACCCCTGTGATAGACGCACAGACAGCGAACGATTAGTAATAGGGTTATATTTTTACCCTTTGACTACGGAATCCTTAAAATACCTTTTATACATCACCACTAGTTCAACCGTGACCACGATCCATATAACAGAGTCAAAATTACAACTTCATACCATGAGTACCCATTAGATGATAGATAGATTAGATAGATGATAAAGTGTGTCAATTCTGCTATAATATTAATCTAAAATCATCCCTAGTCCGTAATGCCCATTATCTTTGTCCTTCGTTTCTTCCCGTTAAAAGTTAAAAAAAGAACTTATTGATCGGTCCATTTTTGAACAAGCAAGTCACTAGGTTTAACCGACATACTACAATTTATTACACCATCTTCAGTTATCCATAACTTAAGTGTTATAATCAAATTATGCAAATTGTTATGCGAAATGACATAATTAGTACGTAACTTTCACACGCATTCAAGAAGCTATGAGAAGGAAGTATGCACTTAAAGCGGAATGCACTAAATTAGTTATGGATTAGCATTTAAACACACGCATCATATCTTAACCGCTATATTGAACCTTACACCATTATAATAAGATCGTAACGTTAAAATTATATTCTTATTAACACTTGATGATACGAAAATACTACATTTTCATATCGTAACAAGTGAATAACATTGTGGAGTTTACTAACACTGGTTTCTTTTTCATACTCACCTATCTTTATATTTAGTCAGATTACACAAAATGAACATTTTAAGCATAATCTTCTGTAGTTCATTTGTTTCATCTTACATATTTATAAAACATAAAAGTAAAGAAATCCAGAACCGGCGTCCGATAGAACATTGTTATAATTTAACTCTAATAATTACTGGTAGGTAAGTGGGTATTGTACTATTATATTGGGTATTGTACTATTTATTGTACCGTGTTGTATCAGTCTAGTAAAGCACCACTTCCTCTTCCCATGGATGTCATAGAGGTCGAATAATATCAGGATATTTTTTATGTTATGGAAGTAGCAAGCCAGCATGCAGCCCACCTGATGGTAAGTGACCACTATCGCCTATGAACATCTGTAATCAACCGCAGATAAGATCAGAGGTCGGCCACAGATGCGTTGCTACCCCTGAAGACTAAGTTGGAACGCATCGAATAAGTACGTCCCCTTTACCACACCCTTCAGATCAAAACAGAGTAGCGCATAAATAACACTGTTGTTATGAGGCAGAAATAGGTGTGACGGTGGTGCCGCCGGAGTCGAATTCATACCATTGGATACCAATTGATGGTAAGTGACCATGGACATTTGAATCAACAACATATAAGATTGAAGTGCTACATAAAATTGGCTACAGATGGATTGCTGGCCCCAAGCACTAGATATTTTTTTACCATCGAGTCGATTAGTGCATCGCAGTACCCCGAGATGTGGTCACTGCAACTTAAATCTTCTCGACTATCACGGTTCACAAGAGAGTAAAAGTAAAATTTTAATTTTCCTGCGCTATCCATTCATGAACAATTCCATGGACTAAGTGGGAACGCCTCGGATAAGGTTGTCTCCCTTACGACACGCTTTATCAATCCTTTACCACTGCTGCTATAATAAATATATAGGTGTAACAGTGGTGCCTGAACCTCAAAGGGCTCTACCGCTGTTCTAATCAGATGCTGTATAGTAAACAATTTGACACTAACAGATGTTCACCGTTTCCAAACACGTGAGTTCGGGTTTATTCATTACGTATTCCCTGAGTAGACAAGGATATTGCCCTATCTTGTCACCATTTGTGAGGGTACTAGAGAGGTTACTGATGCTCGGAATCATATCTTATTATTTATATATAATAACACACTCTGGTAACAGCCCTACGCAATTACTATTATTATCTATTTGATATAAGGTAGTAGCCTCATACTTATTTATTATTATAATATTAGATACCAACTTCTTTGCCATACCGCCCGAAACGAACAAAATTTTCTTTCAAACTAAAGCAAGGTTTAACATTGCAATAACGCAACGAGATGTTTCATTCTTTCTTTCCTTTTTATTTAAGTAAATAGAACAGACGTGACTCCTGAATATATTTATGTTACCAAGATCTTTCACTAAACATCCGCTGTCACCGAAGAAAACAATTCGACACCAAATGTTCACGTCTCAACACCTTAGTCGGTATTCATTACGCATTCCCCTATGTAAACATGTGATATTGGTCCCAACATATGACTCTTGTAAGACGTGTTTTATTAAAGCGGTTCGTAGCGCCTACACGTGCGTTTCGGGACCGCGTATTTGCATACGGTTACTAAGAATTTTATATGGATGTAATACATTTACTACTTACGTATCGACCACACGTACGCAGAATTCAGTTACTGATACGATTTTATATTGAAATTGATTTCTCTATGTTTGAAAAGTAGGTCTATATTATGCTGTGCTTGTAACGAAAATAGAATTGAGTTAGTTACCAGTTTTTCGGCGTTATAAATCTTTACACATAAATAAAGACACTGTTTGTAATGTCAAAAAAAACTTATTACTAAATAAATGAATATAAAAGGACACATGCTGCATAAAAAAGCAATATTTTAATTTATTTCGTCTATTTGTCTGTTTGTTTTGGGTGATCTTCGAAACGGCTGGACCAACTCAGACATCACTTTCACTGGCTGGATAGTATAAGGCGTAACTTAGACTTACTTTAATTTAAAATGAAAACCGATTTAGAATATAAATGATATGTTACAATTAGAGTCAGTAATAATTTTTTTAAACGGGGGTGAAGTGCCAATTTTTCCCGATTGCGTCAGAAAGAGAGTAATATTTTTCCAGAGTACATGGCCATTTCTTTGACTCAGCTTACAATCGAGACAAGTGAACTCTTTAAGGCTCATGTTTAGACTATCATAACTTTAAAACCAATTAAACTAGCTCCAAAGGTTAAGCATTTTCTGATAGCACAAATCTTGTAGTATTTATTAGAAAGAAACTTAGGTAGTATTTAACATCGATTTGTTACGCATATGCATTACGCATGCCTCTCAAATTAAAACATACATGTAAACTGTAGGGCTAAGATGTGACTATTGAGTATGTGATTTTACAACTGTATTGCCGAAATATAATAAAAATGCACCGAAAACAAGGTGGGCGGCGGGCGCGAGATAAGACATTTTCCGACCGTGACAGATCAGATGTCCGAATTTCTCCTCTAATCAATTGAAATATCCCGTACCCCTCTTACGCTTATAAACATTGACCAAATAGTGGCTCTACCATATTTAAAAACGGAATTGGCCAGATATAAATTAACATTTATAATATAATTATAATCAATAGTTGGCATTCGCATTACATTAAAGCGACATCGCTTTATTTCAGCGCTTCACCGACGCATCGTTCATGTAAATCGCTACGGAAAATTGATATCGGAAAACACTTTCGGTATTGATACACAGATAAATTCAAAATGAATGCATTTAGGGACGCAACACTGTATTTGTGAACTAAATTCAGAACTAATTGGCTTCTTTTTTTGAAATAATATTTATCGAAGATGATTGAACTTGTTGCTTGATTGAGTTACAAACGACGCTGCAATTTGTAATCAATGTGTCTTATATATTCAATTATTTAACCGAGTCATAGTATAACAACCGTCTGCCGAAATACCTAATACTAAAATCATAATAGGAATATTCTTTTAATTGTATTTTGAATAAGGTTAAAAGTTATATACGAATATAATCACCTCAAAGACCAGAGCGCAACAGTAAAATAAAAAAAAAAACAAATAACATTGAAAAAATTAAAACGTGAATTCCGATTTTGACAGTGATAAGAATCGTGTTAAAATCCAGTGGCACCACTAACTTCCATACCGCATAAGAGTAATGTCAAGTGTTTCTTTGATCTAAAGGTTATACTTTCACACCCGACATCAGGACATCACCTGTTTGGAGTTGATGGCAATCCCCACTTACCATTGAAAACTTTAAGCTTATTTTCTAATTCTCAAATACTAATAATTTAATTTGCTTGGAGCACAATTCCATGTTTATTAAAGCTAGTTAGCAAACAAAGCTAGAAGCGAGATCAGCCACAAATTGTACTGCAACAAAGATACACAATCGATATGAGCAACATTAGTTTACACACGTACTTCAGACAGTGTTGACTTTCAATTTGAATACTCAAAACAACGCTACTTCGCTTTTAGTAAAGTATACCGAGAGATTCTTTATATATATCCGTTGGAAAACGACTTTAATTTTAAGGAATAGGCAATGATTATGCACAATTTCTGGCGAACACAATTTAAATCGAGCAATCCTGTGCTCCTGAAGGAACTTGGGAGACTGAGCTGGTCATCGACTGTGTATATTAGAAGCATAAAGGTTCTCCCTCACTGTTCATAGGCTAGTTGAGCTCATTTTTCTTCTTCGGCGTTTTCTTTGAGATTCATCTAGCTATATGTGTCTCTCGGTCAGTTACTTATCCAGTCCAGGTTTTTTGAACGCATGAACGACTCACGTTAAGCCGCTGTGAGTCGTAATATTGGCTACACTCATCTTCGACCAGAATGTATAAAAGAAAATATTCTTTATTAAATTCAATATTGTGTGACATTTGATCAATATCTAGAATATTACTTGCTGCTTTTAATGAAACCAGTTTATTGTAAAATAATCTAATTTTCGTAGGTCCATTGTTCAGAGTAACTGCTAGTCAACTGTCCGCAGTTGCTTGACTGCACGATTGTCTGCATGTGTCGACGCCACAGTACGTCTGCAGCCGAATGCGTGCAGTACAACTGTGTGCACCGATATTATTTAAGATATCAACTGCAAACCTAACCTAAGATTTATTATACGATAGCATCGTATATCATTTACTTGTATTTCGACTTCCCCGCTAATAAATCAGATGAAAATCCTTTACACAAATCCCTGAAAATTCCTAATATCATACTCTCATATGAAATTTGTTTTCATAGTAGCGAAAAACATCAATTTTTTGACATTATTTGTTTTTAAAGATTATTTGATGAAGATACATGATGTAATAATTCTAACAACTCACTCTTAGTAAATTAAATGTGAATGCAATTGACTGTCCGTAAGACCAGACTAATACACCAGACCATATATAGCCTGGAGCCTTTTTAAACTACGGAGAGTACACTATATCCAGCAGAAAAGACACTGAAAGTGAACAATCTCTAAATCTTTCTCATTCCGCCGAATCATCCAATCAATAAAGAAAGACGTTTATTTGATAAGATCAATACGTTCTATTTATGTCAGTTGGATGAGGCACAAAGGCGCTAAACGCTCGAAAAATTCAATTACCATAAATTCCTTACTACTTCGACTACAAGAGCCCCTTTATCTTTTGTACTTCGGATCGGTTTCCCTCTATTGACACCCTTCTGTTTTCACACCATTCACTTTTATTACACACGACACGACTCTATTGACAAATGTTAATACTTAACTAATATTTACGATACAAGCTTTTTAATAAAGTAATTATGTTTGTCTTATTGTTCTCAGAATACCCTTTTTTTTTGATAAGCATATCCGGTCCGATAAAAAACATCGGTTCGCCATATTAGATTTACGTACAAACGTAAAGTTCAATGAAATTAAGGTTGTAAAAATATTATTAATATAATGCTAAAGTTTTAGTTTAGTATACGTAGTATTATATTAGCACTTAGTATTTAGTTTAATATATTTAATTTT
>DWNY01002780.1:0-10633 GCA_018250635.1 Telegonus apastus | reverse complement strand
TAATTGATATATTAAAATAAAATAGATTAATATTAATTTATACGCAATAAAAACTCGTAATTGAGAATTCTTAACAGATATTAATTATGCACATTTATAAATAACTGTATTTGAGTATGTTGACGGTTTTTATTAAAAATATAAACAAAACCTAAACGATAAGATTTGAGTATTCAGCATTAGTATTCCGAAATTAAATGTCCTAATTTAAAAGTGAGCAACGCAGTCGTTACGGTTTCTCTCGTTCACAGCAAAGCTGTAATAGGCGGCATTGCATCCCAAGTCGGCAGGCGAGCGGTAACCGGTAACCCGTGCGACCGCCTTGTGAATATGCAAAGTGAGCGACGTTAAACATCGAACTGCCTTATTGCGCTTAAATGTGCTCTTAACTTTAGTGTAGATCTTTGCTCTTTTACTTGTCAATTTCTTGTAAAAGAAAAGCTACATGAAATCTGATATAAAAATAAATGCGTAATGCAGCAGTAATTTTAGTATTAAGGATTTAAGAAATATAACTTGTAATAAGCTATAGATAGATATTTAAATGTAGGTTTAGGTATATTTTATTGAATCTGTTCTAAATTATTATAGGACACAGTCGATATGTAGGTAACTTACTAAGATTTATTATACAGAAAAACAAGTGGCTGCATCCAAATGGTACAGAGTGGTTAAGACAGCTCCTTATTTTATGTAAGTAAAATTAGTATCAATCTGTTAACAACCTCGACCTCCGCTGCCACTTATTAATTTTTCAGGTAAGTAAAAAATGCATAAAAGCATGGAATACCTTTTATCGCAAACCACAGTAAAGTTCAACTACGAGTTGAAAGTCGGCAGGTAAGCGGTAACAGCGGAACTAACTCTGAATATGCAAAACGAACCACCTTAAACATCGAATTGCCTTTGCGCTTAAATTTGCCGTATCTTAACTATTTAAGTAATTAACTGACTTTGAATATAAATCAACCTGCACCTGTACTATAGGTGTGCAACTGCAGGCCTTGTAATTTTTAAGACTTTCATAGAAAAGCGTAACAAATTTTGACGAGAGCATAATTGTGGCCACACCGTAAAGCAATGCACATGTAATGAGTTTTTCGTTTGCTAAAATATTAATTTGAGCAGTAATGGTCTAAGGGTTAAAACTCAACTTCTCAATCGGGAGGTCCGAGGTTCAAATTCCAGGCATGCAACTCTGATTTTTTGAAGTTATGTGCTTATTAGAAAATTATCATCACTTGCTTTAACGGTGAAGGAAAACATCGTGAGGAAACCTGACAGTTCTTTAAAAAATGTTCTCAAATGTTTGTGAGGTTTATTCTATGCCTTCTGTGAATTAACATTAAATATACTGAAAATAAATTTCATTATTATAAAAACAATACAAGAAAAATGTCTGTTGCTTCACGGTGCTCTTAAGTCGATATAGGCACCTTTAAAAGTTTTCAAAACTGTGCCAACCAATCAACTTGCTTTTGGCATGTTCGAATTCTGTGAACTATAAGAAAAAAATTATGACCAGCTGTAACAGGGTGATGTTTACGTTGGTTTATAATCCTAACTGAACCGTACGTAGTATAAAACGTTCGAAAGCTGAACCTTTTCCAGTAAACATCAAAACATTATTTCGTCCTAAAAATATTTTTCTATAAACTGATAAAAAGCGCACGGTGGCATGTCACAGCAAAAATTGCAAGGCGCCTCGTCCCTCGACACGCGGCATTGTGCCCGAAATGACACGTGAAAGGCGTCGAGAGTGCCGCACTGCTGCCTTCACAAAAGGCTTACAGATGCGCGCACCAGAAGATTTTAATGAGGCAACGACTCTGTGTGATTTTATCGCGTGTGCCTTAATGAGAAATAACCAAGCGCATCCTCTTTGACTGCACTCATACGCAGCCGCTATCAAAAACGCTACGACGTCTGCGTTTCATGCGCCCTGAGCGTGCTAATAACGCCTGAAAAGCTCGCGGTGCTTGTTATTAACCTGAATGTTTACGTCCCATGAATTGCGCATTTCCATATGTTGGCAGCAGCAAAGCGAGAACAACGTGTGCGATGAGCGACGTTATTGCACGCGCCGAGATTTTTATGACACCTACATAGAGCTTTGCGTCTAGTGTCGCGCAACAAAACGCCGCTATGTTACCGTATTATTTATTTCGAATCAAAACGGTCTCACTTTTAAAATCATTCCGGTTATATAAAAGCAATAAAACAAATTAGGGGAGCGAAGAAAGTTACGAGATCCGGATATACTGGCCAATTCTCATCAATGCAAATCACGTTGTCGACTCGTCAACCCAATTACCAAGAAGTGAATTTAAATAAAGATAAGTATCGCCCTCGAGGAGACAATGCTAATAGGAGGTGGAGGCGTGATAATAGGCTCCGACTGGGGTTCGGCGGCGCACCGCGGTAGGTGCTTTAATTAGATCTCTCGACTTACGCGCCCGTGAGCCTCAAAACACTTGTTCAATTAGTGATCAGACTTAAGAAACCGTATTATGCAAACGTTCATTCGCTTCAATACAGGTATTTCGCTGTTTCACGATGTTTACGTCTTCATCAGCAATTTAAACTTGGTAAGTCTGTTAATGCCATGAGCCAGGCGATTTGTCAATTAAGTTTTAAACATTCTTGTAGTATCTTGTAATAGTTGGTATCTGGTTTAGAGTGTTTTATCTACCATGACAAATGTTTGCATGATTCGCAATTCATCTGGATTTTTGTAATAGTCATTGTTTTGAAAATTCATTAAAAAGGTCACCTCTAACTTTAGTTGGTGCTCTTTAGAAGTTGACGTAGAAAATGGCGGTTCCTTCGGTGTCTCAAAAGCCCAATGTCAATAAACTACGGTTACATCACATGTTTCCTGTACGTGCTCGATAGATGTAGTTATAAAAATAATACAATTCATAACTGTGGCACATACTTTGGTACTCTGAATCTCTCAGTGATGCGACGTAGTAGCGTGTGAGGGGTCATGTCGCGGTCAGTTAGGCGGAAGGGCGGAAACACATGTTGACAGCCCGCTCGTTATCTGTTTCCTGTCACCGTCGTTCACGGAAAATTCTCCGACACCCATTCAATTTGTTTGTAAATAATTAGCTTTTAATAAATTAACAGGTTTTCTTTACAATTACTATTTATGTCATTCGGTAGGTCAAGTAAAGTATCAAGTTAAGTGTTATGTTAAAAAAGAGTGATGACTTTTTTATCTTATGGAAGTAGCAAACTTGCATGTAGCCCACCTGGTTGTCAGTGGCCACTGCCACCCATGAATATCTGTAATCAACCCCAGATAAGATCACAGCCCTCCCTGAGGTTGGCCATAGTCTCCCTTACCACACCGATCAAACTAGAACAAATAGGCGCTTAACACTGCTGTTATAGGACAGATATAGGTGGCGATGGTGCCGCCAGAGTCAAACGATAAAGAGTTCTACCACAATTAATTGTGAAAAACTATACAAAAAATTCTTCGCTAAAGTATGACAATTCTAACGAGTTTCTACATACTTATTGGTACCTATACTCTCTGAAAATATTTATTGCTTAACAAGGAACCTTCACGCGAGATACAATAAACCAAATGGGTATTTTTCCACAATCCGTCCACTGAAAGATAATATGTTACTTTATTTCTATTTTCTGTATTCACTCAGGGTTTATGTATCTCGAATAGTCACGTCCCGTCCCCGCGAAGGGTAAGGCATACAAATAAGTAAAAGTCCGAAACCGTCCAAACACCCGACGCCATGTTCTTTATCTGCGGATCTCTTAAAAGAATTTGATCGTATATGAGAATATTACAAGCAACATCTGCGACAAGGGACGAATAAACTTATAATAATTTGTCGCAACTGTACGGACACATAAAAAGCATGATTACTTCATAAAAATATTTGTTGCATTTTATAAATTGCACTTTTTACTTTTTTATTTATATAGTGAACAAGATTTTAGTCTGCTTCCAGTAAAATATATGAGCACCGTATGAATGAGAACTATAGATTTTAGAAATAAGAATTGAAGATGTGGCTTTTAAATACAAGTAACCTAGAACGACCCGCGTGGCGAAGCAGTCTCTATTCGAGTCTGGCACGCAGAGGGCTCCGGGTTCGACCACCAGCCAGATAAATCTCTGAATGACAGTTAATATTTTCTAGTTTTTATGATTTTCTGGGGATTAATGTATTCAACTTCGTGTGTTCAAGGCAACAATGATATTGACACAGAAAAAAATCACGGTGAGAGGCTGAGTGTAAAAGGGTTATATTTATTATTATTAACTAGGAATAGGTCCGATAGAAAAGCTTTAATCTGCGTACTACAGATTTAGCTTTTACTCAAATCATTACAGCAAACAAAAATGTATTTGATAATTTGTTTCATAAAGTAAGTAGAATAAAAACGAAAATGCACAACTGCGTTGTGAAGAAGCGTGGAAAACACATAAAACATCGTATACAAACAATTTCCCATTCCACTAATTGATGCTTAACGCAGACAATAAAATACGATGATTAAAATCTCTTAATGAACGAGGGACCATTTTTAAAATCAAGCCATTTTCAGCGTCAAATTGAATAATGATCTTGATTAATAATGTTCAACAATAGAATAATACTTATTCTTGGTTTCTTATTGTTTGTGGAACATCCGAGCGGAGGGTGGATTTAGTAAAAGATAAAAGATGACGTTGGAATGAGGGCTGCGCGGCCACTTTGATGAAAACTTTCAGGCTATAATATGCACATGTTACAACATTTTTATTACAAGATGTAATGAGTGAAGTTTTGCTTTTGAAGCGAAGGAGTTATTTCTTTATAGATAAGTTATTATTGTTGAATAATAAGTATATTCAAACAAATAAGTAGATTTGATACAAAATATAGTGAAAAATATAATAGATTTAAGTGTAATATTTTTGTGAAGTTTAATTATTTTTATTATACGTTAACGTGTAGGTAACAATACAATTAGTTCTTACAATACATATGTATTTAATATTGATCTTCAAGCAATATTCCCTTACAGTTAATATTCATTTCATAGCTACTTTTCCTGCCGATACATTCTCACCGGACCTTCATTAGCCATTTAGCGGTGCCGCATCGACAGGCGTTGGGCCAGGGTAAATGCTTGACATTCCCCTCACACGCGTACAATCCTTGTCAATATTATTCTATTAGGGTACCATACTAAGTTTTCATCAGTTTTCATGTAATAATGTTGAGTTTCAAGCCTTAGATATCTTATAATAAAGTCGATCTTCGGTGTGATAGCCACGGTATTTATTTTATAGACAAGAGCTATACAAGGTGTTCGGTGATTTGTGTCTGTTATTTTTTGCTATTTTATCAACCACTTATTGAAATAATTTGTTTAATTGATATTATTTAGGCACTTAAGCCTTCAAGTGGGTACCTAATGCAAAGATAAAATAAAAATGAAATCGAGCAAATAAGGCTTCCGCAAAGCTCGTTTTTATATTTCTTTTAAATAACAATACCGAAATTAGTGCAATCAAACACAAATATTAAACAAAAGAATTTTGAAAAGGCTATTTGTCAGTGATACGTCATTGTACGCGTAACGAGGTACCGTAGCCACAATCAATTTGGCGGCATGGCTGTCAATTTGCGGCGGGTCCGAGCTCCTGATGACTTCCGAGTGACCGCCTCCGATTTGCATAAGGGCCAGCTTTAATATGAGATTATTCCCGAGTTAGGACCGTCGCCGGCGAGCCGATGCCAACCCGTTCATTATTAGTTTTGGAATATTTAGCCGAACCAAATCCGGACGTAATTATTACGTTTGGCAATTGTATTATTGTTGTACTAGATGTTTCAATTATAATACTTTAAATGGTTAATTTTATGAATTGCATAATGTCCGTGTACCAATATTTGTACTTGCAGCATTGAGTAATGGGAATCGTGTATTAATTGGAGAATTTACAATAATATACATTGTTTTAGTGTATAAAGTAGACACCTGTTTAAGCAAAAAAATATAATACGTTTGTAAGAAAACTTACAATACAATAACAGAAATTCAGTCATAACAATGTCACAAATTCTGTTGAAGGGAAAACTGGCCTTTAGTGACAAGGAGATTTTCTTACCTTCCGTCGGTTTTAAAATTAGGCCTTACGACCACATACGACGTTCTTAAAGAAAATATTGCTTCAAAGTTCTACAAAAATCTAAAAGCTTATTTCCGCCAATCTCCATTGGAACAGAGACGTCGAACCAATCCAGACCTCGAAGTAATAGGAAAAGAGTGTAAATTACTACTAAATTAAGACTAGAAATTAAATATGAAAAACAAAACAAAGTACAACAGATAGGAATTATTTTGCAATCAATGAAATACTATGAAATGATACTCAGAATAAGGTCACGTTATATTTAAACATACAATGCAGAGTAGAGCTAACATTTACCTACTGGTGACAAAGGAATTCCCTCCCCATCCCTGTCTGCGGTTTCTAAATTAACCCTCAAAATATCCCTACAAATTCCGCCTCGCTTTATACGGCTTTTAAGATACTATTGCAAATAACATCAATGAAACGAATCCATAAGAGTGTAATTGAAAGAATAGCATAGATGCGAATGTCAGAATATTAAATTTACAACAATGTATGTATTTGTATCTGGTATAGTATCTTGCCACCGGTGACAAAGGGATTACCCTTCCCTCTCTGTCTGCGGTTTCTTAATTAACCCCTAAATACCCCTGCACATGCCGCACTGCCTCGTGGTGTGTGAGATTATTGCCAACGTTACCCTGTTTAATTTTAATGTACAGTATTATTGAAACAAATAGAACTTCTCGTCCCGGCGAGCTCATTAACTTAAATGCATGTTCTCTCTTCGTATTATTCGAAATGAAGTATGTGCGCGGTAATGTATGTTTCTTTTACATTTACGTCTCTTCTAATACGACAATAGCAACGTTGCGTTGTATTTTATCTTCCGCCTATGGGTATAATTTAAATAATGCTCTATACTCCGCAGTTTTGAAATTATCTTTCACAATTGGGACTAAATGACCTGAGTGACAATTACTTTAAAAATTGTATAAATTTTACTTTACTCATACATAGATACGTATCTACTTGGGTATCCTTTCTAATATTTATTAAAATCTGCGTCCAAAGCAATACTCAGCAAAGCACACGGCTAATAGGGTGCGTTATGGATGGTAATGCGCGATTTACATCAGTTGAGTCGGAGCAACGGGGCAGAAAATGGAGCATCGTGCTTGGAGCTAATACGATCAGGTGGGCACGACACACGGAGCTTTCATCTTCACTCGGGTTCTCATGGCGCTGCGCTCACGCGAAGATGAATCTAAATAATGCCGCACGAAAGTACATCAATCAGATTTGAGATTGGTCGTGTCTACGGCTAGTTCATATATTTAAATATAACATATATGAAAGCGTGAGGTAGATAAATTAAAACTTTAGACCAGTGGTTGTCAACCTTTTGGTAACCCGAGCCGCATAGTAATTACCTAAGCTGCTTTCGCAAAAAAAATATTCGAAAAGACCCGCGGGCCGCAAGGAGAGCCTCGCGTGTTACCGACCGCCCATTGAAGATATCTAATACAGGGACGAATGTACCCGAATCATTTTAATTAAATTATTAACCGTAGAAACAACGAAAGTATTATTTCAGTAGATTTTAGAATGACTTTTAAAATAAACAGATAAAGTCAATGACAATATCTACTGTAATATGAAGGACAATGTTGCTAATATGCAAAGGCTATATAAAATAAATTTGAAATATAAAGTGTACAACGAAATATACAACAATGTCTACCGTTTAGTCTTTCCCAGTATCTACGACAATGTCTACGTCTACGAATTGGTTTCTGGCAATGTCTACGAGTATGTGTACGTAAATTTCTACGATGTGCTTAAAAGGCTCCGTTAAAATCTGCAATGAAGGCAACGTCTGTACTATTAGCATAATTTATCATTTATCTACGTAGTAGTAATATTACAGTGCATTAATCTCTCTTTTTATGTCAAAAGAGCAAACAGAACTACCTACTCGAGTACTGCGCACGTGTCGGATAAAATAAAAGTCGTGACATCAGCTTGAACACGCCTGTGATACGTAAACAAGTGCGAACGGCAAACTATCACCACAGAGCAAATTTATTCTCCAAACAGTACGGATTCTGCATGCCTCGCCTTGCACCGGGCCAGCGTGTCACCCCCTCCGACCGACGCCGCTCGCTGAATGACAAATGTTTACTTAGTCAACCCTTGGACAACTACTTCATGCTGAACTTGTGCACTTTACAACACGTTTTCGTACTCTTTACTCATCAAGAATGCGTTACATTAAAAAGTAGAGCATAGAATTTTATAGTAAGTTAACATTTTCGTAAAAGTAACAAATCTTGTTTTACATCTACCCCACCCTTATTATGTCCTATTGCTGGGCACGGGTCTCTGTCCACAACTGGGGGGATTTAGCGGGCCCTTTACCACGCTGCTCTAATCATAGCCTACGTCAGACGGATGTATTCAAACCGCCCATAAGACCTCCGACGAAATTTAATAACTAAGTACTATTCGGGAATAACAATCGCCACTGATGGCTGAACCCTGAATGAAAGTGCGCATGCAATTTCCCCACCAACGATCATCCATCTATCGACCGCACTTGTCCTTGCTTAACTTTGAAGATCGGTTGAGATATAGGCTTGCTACGCGCGCCTCTTCTTTCCTTTGAAGTTGCCTTTAGTGAAGCAATCTATAATGTATATTCACAATTGTTAATTAATTTTTTATACCTATTTAATGAACAAGGTTTGTAGACAATAAGTATGTAAGTAACATACAAACTATCACTGCTGAACAGTTTATTCTCCAAACAGCACGGCGTCCGCTTGCCTTGCCTCAGCCGGGGGAACGCGAGTCGTCTCCCTTTCAATTCTGCACGCTGAATGACAAAATGTTTACCTAGTAAATCCCCCGGACAACTACTTCATATTCGACGTTTGCACTTCCCAACACTATATTTTAAACGTTTTTTTTATTTATTTTAGTTGCCAACTACTCATAACTTTTAAGTAAAAGTGAGAACTCGAGAAGAAAACAAAGGGAGCCAATTTGGCAAGTCGGAGACAAACGCATTTAAAATGGGCAGAGTAGAGCAGCAGCCATCTATCTCGGAACTTGATAAACGACGACATTATTCCTTATCGTCCACTCAATTTGTTTAAAAGCGTTCTGCTTTGATAATTTGAGAATTACAAATCGTATCTCCTGACAAAAATACCCCCATAACTGTAGACTCCCACCAGCTTTTTGATAAAAAACCGCTTGAAGAGAAATTGTAACAATCAATCAACATTTTACATCATGATAATGGAACATCTTTATTAGTGCCTATTTATATCAAATGGATGACGAATATTTTACTTTGATTGTTTTAGTTGTGGAGGAACCTGAGTTCACTGATGTCATACAAAACGTCACCGTACCAGCGGGGCGTAGTGTTCGCCTCGCCTGCTCAGTAAAAAATCTTGGCTCCTATAAGGTAAGGCACTGAATTTAATCAATATTTTTTTAAATAAGTAAGTAGTACATGTGGAAGGAACTAAGTCAAAACGTATTCGTATTAAACACATAACTTTTATAAACGGTATATTATGTTATTGAAAACATTTATCAATTTAAAATATAGAGTCAGAAAATTAATTAACATTATATAGATATATAAACGTAGGTGTATATGGAATGTAATGTAAATAACTATATTTTGACTTAAATGTAAACTGCAAAAAAAATTGTCATTTGAATATAATAATATATCATCAAAACAGTTAATAAAATAAATGTGTACCAACCGTGTATATTAAGTACATAAACTCATTAGTAATATAGGAATATCACATACATAAAAAATATTCATAAAACAACAAAGGATCTGTTTTGAGCTCCTCTACCGCACTTAACCTTTGATGAAAATACACAAATAAACTCCGGAGGCAAAGCACTTACGTGTAGACGCGACAATGCGACTCGGAAAACGACAGTACGCATAGAGCAGCCAAAGGAAACATAAAATAAGAGCATTTTATCATTTGATTTAGAACGCGCCGTCGTAATAAAGTGTCCATATAAATGGAGGAAAACATGATTTACAACTCTTACGCTATGTTTTCACCTTACATTACAGCCAAGTAGTTTAAAAGCTATTTTGAAATCGTGCTTGGAAGTGATTCATTGATAGGCATGATAATATTATTCATAAATAAATTATGACTGGTGAGCGTTATTAAAATAGATTTGAATAATTGACACAATACGACGTATGTGAGAAGTGTAAAATTTTAGTGCTAGGATTCAATTAAATAATTAAGTTCTAATAAGATTTCACCTAAATGCCCAAATCCACTATTTTAGAAGGAGTAAAAGGGAAAACTTTAATCTCTTTACCCCATTCAACATCACGCGACATGCAAGGGGCAATATAAGAGGATGATTTAAATTCATGATGGAAAAACTTTAAATTTATCTTACTACTGAATTATTATTAAAACATGTTTAGTTATATTTTAGTTTTAACTTTCGTTTTATAGTTTACAA
>DWNY01002779.1:0-10633 GCA_018250635.1 Telegonus apastus | reverse complement strand
CTTATATCGGACAGTTTATCATGTATGTGGACTTAGCCGTAGTTAAGAGGCTAGCGCGTTTAGACTTTTTAAACGGCCACCAGTGCCTAGTATGACAATAATTGGCTCCTTTTGATGTTTTATCATTTAGGACTTTAATTAGGCATGAGCTGGTACAATATATTTTGAATAAGTAACCGAGTAATGAAGTAAAAATTATAATTTAAAGTGAGTAGCTTTAAATTCGAGATAATATACAATCGATGTTCGAGTAGTTATCAATAACTTTATCTATGATCGCTGTAACGGAGATATCAGTTTCCGGTGCAGGTATTATGCGCAGGCGCCGGATGTGTTACTTTGTACAACACAGCTGGTTCGTGAAATAAACTCAAATAGTTGCTATAAAGTTATAGCGGAACGAAATGTGAAGCCTTACCGCGAATAATACGTAGGGTTGTCAACCTTTTGTAAGTAAAAATATTTAATTTTTTTTTTCAAGAAAATTAAGTGTAAAAATAATACGAATTAGTATAAAAACATAAATGAAATAAAAATATATCGTACTCATAACTTCACTACAACGTTTACTAAGTAGTTTTTTTCTTAACCACTGCTTCCTGTTAACTGCAATAAATAAAATAAATGGAATCAGACTTATGTAACTATTTTTGGATTACCTTTAGTATTCAAGCATGTCTGCCCTGTGCTGGGCTGGAATTCTACTTGACAATTCAATTTTAAACATTTACAAATCATTATTAAAAACTTGAGATATAGTCTCTTCACATTCCTCTCTCTGATGAAGTAAGTGATAATTAATTTCTACTTAGCACAAGACTTCGAACGAAGGCAAAATGCCATAGGTTTATTCATTTCTGTAACGTGTACAAATGTACGCTATCAACGAAAGCTGTAGGAATGTTGCACAGATGCGACGACATTTCGTGAACACAAACAGCTTGGCAGCACGCACATACACATTTCAAGTTCAGCGTTCACAGATTCAAGGATTTCCGAACGTCATCTAAACACTCGGTGCGTTCTGCGCGACGCTGCACAAAAAAGCGACAACATCCGACTCTAAAAATAAGCCATATAATTACAGCGCAAAGCTGAAAGCGCAATGCTTTCGCTGCAGCGGTTGTACGGTTGCCCTTGACAACCGAGACCCAGATACTATCGCGTTCCACGCACACAGCCACACGCCACCCACACCGGCGGAACTCAGACGAATCCTTGCGCACACAGATGTAAACTGCTGTGTACAAACACGGAACACATACACGATTTCGAGCTGCGTTCCGTTCCGACTGAGCTTTTTAATCTTTTTTTTCGAGGAACGCTCTTTGTGCGCTTCTACAAAGAGTTTTGCCTTGTGATTACTAGTCGGGACGGCTTGATCGTACTTTTGTGCTACGGAACGGTGACGCAATATTGAAAGGAGTTTGGATTCTATAGGAATGACTTCTAAAACTATTTCTTTAAATTTTATGTTAATCGCGATAAATCCCGCATTGCATATTAATCGGTTTCATCTAATACAATCAGGAGAGTATTTTCCCAATTCATGGTGTAGGTAGAAATAAATCTTTTGCGCATAATAAATTTAAATGTGCAATTAATAAAGTTTACGAAGAAGAAACGGATGGAAATCTCAGCTACCCTGGGTTATATTGATGAGATTTTTGGACCAGTCTTGAATCTTTTGAAAAAAAAAACATTTGTTTGCTTTGCTCCACCAGCTCTACATTGATGGAATACTATAAAATTTGTGTATATATATTCATAAAGCCAAACTAAATCTAAGCATTCCACCAAACGTGAGATGAGTGGTAAATCTATCAAAACAAAAGCGTCTATTGTCACATACGTAGGTACAAGCGTACAATATTCGAGTACTTTTTGCGAGCGCTAAGTTCATTCGGGAGAGCTTTTCGCATAGCAAGTACGTGGAAGTTTCCCCCTAAGGAAAATCTGTCAGGTACTCAAGGGGAAACGAAAAAAGTCGAAACGGGCATGTTGCAATTTAGCTTCGCTTTGTCGACTAAACAAAAGACAGCTCCTTTGATGCAAATTCTGCGCGGTAGACATTAGGTTTGCCGAATTCGTGTGAAATTTGCTATACCTATATCAGTGTGGTTTTTAGTTTTGAGCGGGATCTTAGTGCAGCTATAATAGTACGATCTTTTTTATTTAACACTTACAAGATTTTTAAAAATTTAAACGAATTTCATCATTGGCTCATACCACTTCGCTAACGGTCAGTGCCGTTGATAGAAGTGTGTCACGGAAATAGTCACATACTATATTGATAGAATGTCAATATTGTGATGAACTGTAGTAGTACTAGTAGTCTAATATGTACTAAGAGTCCTCCTACACATGACATCGAAAAATCAAAGTCAATGCGGTTCCAAATTCCGAATGCAAATTACGAAGCTCGTAGGTATAGTATACTACAAGTAGTAGGTAGAGTATCAAGTTTTTTTTTTAACAAAAGCATACAAATTTATCATAAAATATCTCTAATTTCTCTTAGTTTCTCTAACAGCAAATAACTAGATAGACAATGCCCTAAATACCCCAAAAGCGTTTAGTGCGGTATGGCATAACTGCGGATTTAACTAAACGGCGAAATGACAGCTTGACAACAAAGCAACTAGCTGCCGCAGACACCTTGTTATTACTGAGCTGCGGTTAAGGGCCGAAGCACACGGTATACTTATTGTACCGATTCTCTAAAGTACAGTGGGCTCGTAGGCACTGCAAGAACTGTGATTATTCAATTAATTCATTTTGTCAGGTTACAAAAAAAATTTTGTCAATCAACATTTTTTATACTTAGTGAAAATATATGATGAACCAGTTAATTTTATTTTAATCGAAGCCTTTTTTTGCTATTTATTCGTGGTCAATTGAATTTAAAAATGCACATTGGCGTCTCGTGATTAATACTACAGATATTCTCCAGTTCTGGTTAAAAAGTCATGTCATATAGTTGGACATAGAAAGAATTGCAGTCACTGCTTATTATATATTAACAACAGCAAATAAATCTAACATTAAAAATAACCACTCAATTAAATGTCAAGCGAAAATACCAAACGAATAATTAGATATTTACCTACATAACGGAATACAGTAGTATATTTATCCCATTTGTTCTATGTTTATGCCATGTCATTTACATTGAGAAATGACATCAAAAATAAAGAATCCGTTCCAAATCTGATTACAGCGCCATCTTTTTAAATTTCAGTTTTGGAATTACACACAACTACAAAAGTAGCACGTGTGCGCTCGGCCTACGTCTATAGGGAAGAGAACGTCTCATTACAGGGTATTAGAGTCGTGATTATTATTTTAATCGTTCTGCTAACAAAGAGAAACAAGCGGGATTAACGCTAATTATATCCGCGTACTTCTTGAGGTTGTGGGATTGTTCTACTCTGAGACCCTCCACTACCTTATTGTTTTTAAATAATAGAGTGCCTAATAAGGGCTTTTGAATAACCAATTAAAAAAGATTGACTTGAAGGTGATAGAACCCTTTGCGGATCAACTCCGTAGGCACCATTGTCATACTTATTTCTACGTGATACCTATTTATACAGCACGGTAAAGCGCTGCCGTTTTCTGGTTTTGAAATGCTCTGTAGAGGAGGTATACCTATCCGAGGGGCTCCAACTTAGTCCTCAGGGATATCAAACCTTCTGTGGCCAACCTCATATAAGACTGACTTATCTGGAGTCGGCGTGCCAAAAAATAGACATAGGTACATATATACACACCTACATACGCTCCAAAAACACTGTCTCCTTCGAATTACCCTCCTTCTGACGCAGTCGTGTAAAAAGGGTTTCCTTTTTTCTTCGTCAATTCAAAATCAAAGTGGCACAAACCATAGCGCGGTTAGCAGTGTGCTCGTGCCGGTACCTCAATATTTTCATTACCATAAACCAGACGCTCCGAACCATTTCTTAACCAACGACCACGACAGGTATCTTTGTTAAATACAAAAAAGAATGAATTTATCCGAAAGTAAATTATAACCAAAACTCAGTAGTATAATTCATTAAAACAACATTTTTGTATAAACGCAAGTAACTTGAATAAATGTTATTTTTTAAGACTGCATTTTTTTCACAATCCTAGACTATTGCTTAAAACTACATGCGCGAAAATTGATCGCGGACGATAATTTGGTTCCTGCGGGCCACTGATTGGGAACCACTGCCATAAACGGACGTAATTACTTCGCTTCACTTTACTTTCTTTCCAAAGATAACCTGCAACTTAATTTTCATAAAACGATGTTGACGGCTTGACTGATTGTGGATTTGGTGAATTATGCAAAACATTGGTGAATCCGCAAATTTCGTGCTTCAAATCAATTTCATTGAAAATGTTCCTTCTGAAATCATAATACAATCTTTGTAGGAACATTTTGTTACTATGTACTGTGTGTCAAAATATGTGCAAAAATAATTTGAATTTGAAATATACTTGTAAAATTATTATGTTGGGTATTACGTATTGAAATAAAATTAAAAAATCATTAAGTTGTATTCGTATATTAATATGTTTCTCAAGCCAGCACATAACATAATAAGTGTTACGTATCTCCGCTTTGACTGCAACTGACTTACTGCAGAATTCCGTAAAATCAACTTGAATACAATTATTTGCCTGAATTAACTCAACATTTTTAGAGTTACATTATTGCCTTATAATTGAGTAAATGCTAAGAAAGCCCTACATACATACTTAAGTTATGTTAATAAAGTTACGTGCATATAAGAAATTAATTAATTATCAATCACATGCTATAACAGTGCAGGAAATTCTGAAAAAAAGTTCTCAAAGGTACCTATATCAAGTTTACCAACTTGAACTTGGCCAGCGCCTTTGACTATAACCTAACCCCTGACCTAAAACCGGGAGTCGACCATGCCCAGCAGTGGGACAGCTTGAAAATGGCCTTATTACATTAACCATTAACCTATTTCTCCGTCTGGAACAATCTAACATAGGTATTACGGATTCAAGAATATTCTTTCCTGATTAGTTACACAACACGGCATCATAACAATCTTTATCATCCAGAAATAACTATGACAGAGACAGGTCGGTACGTAATAATGATGAAATAAACATTTTTGCACCCGATTCCAGGCTTCGGAGGCTAAAGATGCAATCCGTTGCTCTGAAGTTGGTTTGGTACCTAAAATGAGTTGTGGTAATTTCCCTATCGCATTTGTGTTTCCGTTTGTTACTGAAGTTTGTCATTTATCAGTATTAATAACTTATTTCAGAATAATTTATTGAATATGTAATAAAGTTGTCATGTTAGGTAATATGGTTTAAATTTAATATGTAGTAATGTTTTCATGTTAGGTAATATGCCTTAATTCTTATGTGTAATTAAGAAATAAATTAGGTTGAATTAACTACAATCGAAACGACTAATTAAAGTCTAAGTGGTCTTGTATATATGTACAACGTATGCTGTCCTATAGAAGTCACGTTGGCGGAAAGTTTAAATGGTACGAGAAACGGGAAGTTTGTATTGTTGAAGGAAATGAGGTGGAGCTTTTGAAACGTCTCGGACAAATCCGCGCTTGAATTAGATACTGACTATATGATCGATGTTCGTACACTTGCAATGGTAATTTTATAGATAACGCAAAGTTACGTACATAATAACAGACGGGAATCGCCCTCCATATTTCATATATAATAATGAATACAAAGTGGAGCTTTAGCCGGCTGTCGCTCCAACATGGCCGTCTCACTTTGATAGTCAGATTGTCTTGATTTGCAGCTGCAATATAATCGATTCCGTCTGTACTTTATATTCCTTGCATATTAAATGAGCTACAAAATCGTCACAAATTACCTTAAGATTTGACTGTGAGATGTATTTATGAGATATATGTGAGATGTGTTATTTGTGACTGGAAAATTTCCATGAGCCCATTGTTGAGCGCAGGCTCTTGCGCAAACTTATTACCTCTCGAAATAAAGGCGGAAGCATTTTGAATTCCCCCAGAAGCCTCTACGGAATAATCGTTCCTTTACTCGGGAACAAACAGTAGTTATTGCTATAAAAGCCGTCTGGAAAAATGTGCAATTCGTAGCGTGTACAAAGCTATAAAAGTCGGGTGAAAAGTTAACAAAGCGTCAAGTATTACAATTTTTCTTCGCAAAATTTGTCTTTAAAACACCTCCATTTGCAGTTTACTACGGTGATAACAGTTTGAACTTCGCGTAACTACTGAAACATCTCTTTCTTTGAAAATTCTCTACTTAAAAATGTATTTACGAACGAAATCAGTGAAAATCACGAAGAACATTTTAACGGTTAGTTAATGTCGCAGTTCAAATCGTTTGTTCACTAATAAGAGCGGGAGTCAGTATGAAGTGTGTAAAGCGCTAAAATGACGCTCCGTGAAGTGTTAATTTTCGAAAAAAATGTACAGTCTCTTTTGAACTTATAATTATCATACACATACAAACTTCGTTAACTTTACTTGTATCATAATTGTAAATTACCTACCTGCTTTGTAAATACGTCACATGTAATAATAACTACCTATATTAAAAGGAGTACATATTGAATCTTATAAATAAAAACTTATGATAATTTCAATACTTTATGTAAATATATCCAAAAATAAATTCATGAAACTATTTATCTATGAACAATTAAAAATATGAAATTTAAAAAAAACGTATGTGTGTCTACTTATGCGCAAACGAAGTTATACTCTGTCCTAACAAAACAAAAATAAATCTACAATGACTAACTATCCATGGTGTCGATTTTAGACGCCGATGTAAAAATTCACTTTCACCATTTCCCAAACGCACTACAAGAAGTGAACTTCACAAATGTATAATTTCCACGATGTTATTGTTACACGGAGAAATAAGCAACATTTTAGCGGCACGTCGCACCCAGTAGGAAGGGGCCCGCATATCCGCTATATCCTAATTGAGCCCATTGCGCGCGCTAAATAGTCGAGATTGGGCCGAGATTGTTATCTGATTGAACGGTTTCAGCGTCAAACGCAATAAGGAAGTTCATGTCTACGCGACAAAGGATATTGGGAATTACGAATGGATAGCATTTGTCTTAGTGGGGTGCCGTGTGAATGTTAGATGCACTTTGTTACTTCATACATGATGTAGTCTTACGAGCAACACGATATTGTTTGGTAGGCACGAAAATTATATGAAATCTTTGCATTAAAAGTAAAATATACAAAATTCATATCAAAAGTAGGAATAATGTGATTAGGGCGTTGATTAAAAAGATATTTTGAAGTTTTAATTCAAGTATAAGGGACTTATAATGTTAAAATTATAATGAAAATTCATTAAATGACGCAATTATATCTTGCGGGTTATGCTTTATTATAACTTAAATTAAACTCAAACAGCTGCGAGAATCAAATCTACAACGGAAAAATACTATGTGTTAAAAGTTAATAAAAAAAACTGATAGCACTCATGGAAAAAAATCTAGGATTACTAATTATATAGACGAAGTCATAACAACAAAACAGTCTTACTTGTGCAACGGTTCGTAAAAGTGTGTTGTCTGTAACTTCATTAAGGTTAATGCGCTACAAATGCAACTCAATGCAATGTTATAATTTCAGTGAATCGCAGCTGAGTTGAGCTAAGTGCAAATCTTATCCTTTGCAAAATCGCTCCCATTACAAAAACATATTGAAGATCCAAGTTGATTTTGAGGGCTCTTCACACAATACCCGGTCTCATTATGAGGGCCCTTTGTCCTAAGAACCAGTTCTCTTTTAATTCTTTTATTTTGCGAGTAACGGGTCTTTCAATAAGTGTATCAAATCAAAATACCCCCTCGGGATATTCCTTTATTCATGACCTCTCCAAACCCAGCCACCTTGAATGGCGACTTAACTTTAGTTTTAATTTGCCCAACATTCTGCTATTATTGTCACTTATAAATTCAGTTTGTGGCGGCGTAATTTTAAAATACACATTTGCTGATGGCCGTTCTCATAATAAACGCGGTTAGAATTTATGTAGAAAACTTTATTTGTCTGTATTTCTGTTTATTTATAACAAAGTTTTTAATTTAAAGTAAAGTTGTCTTCAGAAATATTTTTTAAAAATTAACGGTAATTACGCAATGATCGATAGTGAGGACTATTTCGCGCAGTACCAAAAGACTTTTTTTAAACATTTATAATTCGAAATAATCACTACATAGAAAAGAAAACAGGTAAACCTAGTCTAAGATAAGTGGTATACCCTTTGTAGTTCGACTTCGGCGATACCACCACCACACCTGTTTCTGGCTAATAACATAAGTGTTGGCGCTGCTATGTTCTGATCTGAAGGGTGCGACAATACCCTAACAGCTTCAGAGGCAGCAATGCATATGTGACTTACCGCAGGTAGGACTCTTATCATATCTGGGGTTGACCATAGTGACAGATGTCCATCGGTAGTAGTGGCCACTTACTATCAGAGTGCTTGCTCGTTTGCTACTTTATTATTATAAAAAAGATCGAAACCTAATACTTTGCATACCAGACGACGATCACAGCGCTTTTATGGTGTCAGGTGCAGTCGAGAAGAGTCATAGGTCAGGCCTAGTCTATACAAATAAATAAAATTGAAGTGTTTGTTTGTAATATCAAAATAACAATTTTTTACGAAATGCATATGAAAGTATACTCGGTACCTATAACAAATATAAGATTTAAAAAAAATTGTCAGTCTGTCTGTTTGGCTCAGGTAATCTTCTAAACGGCTAGACCGATTTTGCGGGACTTTCACTGGAAAATAGCTAAAGGTCTAAGGGGTATCTAACGCTACTTTAATTCTTGAAAAAAACAATCGCGGGCGCTAATGCCAGTTGGTATTAAACACATATTAATGTATACTTTATTAATTCTTTAAAGTGGGTAAAACCGCAGGGATCAGCTAGTTAATAAATAAATTAACAACAACTGCACTTTTGTCGCCCGAAGGCGTCATAACCTGCACCGCGTTATCCGTTATCATCATTACTCGATAACATTAATTTCACACTGAATTTAATTATTACATTATGCTCATATTTTACACCACCATAAGGGGTAAACAATTATACTTGATGTGTGAAATTATAGTACATTCTTCTTAGCATTTTTTGTTGCACACCATTTTGTTGCATGCTACAAGAGTTTGATGTCAGACGTACGATTTTTACATTGGTTTTGTTCGTTGTTATCTATTTTTCTTGCCTGCATTGTCTATTTCTGCCTTACAACAATAGTGTTCAGCGATGTTGTGTTCTGGTTGAAAGAGTGTGGCCCTTACACTGCAGGCATACATATCCGAGGTCTTCCAACTTAGTCCTCAAGGGTAACAATGTATGTATTTGTGGCGGAACTCAGGAGAGAATCCTTTTTCGGGGTTGATGGCCGATGGCCACTTACCACCAGGTAGATTACAAGCTCGTTTGCTACCATACCATACTACTCTCGGCCTTAATTGATTAACCTAAGTCCTTTTCGTTTGCTTAAGTCTGGAAGAAGTGGAAACATGATTGAAACTCGGCCTTTCAATTAGGGGTCCGAGGTTCAAATCCCAGGCACGCTCTCACACCTCTGACTTTTCGAAGTTATATGCGTATTAGAAATTGATTATCACTTGCTTTTACGTTGAAGGAAAATATCGAGAGGAAACCTGTACACCTGAGAGTTTTAAAAAAAAAGTTCTTGAAGGTGTGTGAAGTCTATTTCGCACTTGGTTAGCGTGGTGGACTATGGCCTGAAGCCCTCTCACTGCGAGAGGAGATCCGTGCCCAACAGTGGGACAATAATGGGTTGACGACAATGAGTTGTAGTAAAATACGTAAACCACAGCATACAGTTAGGGTGTCATTCCATCCGAGACGTGAAGATAGCTAAGCTATAAATGTCAACTCCACTAATAGCTTAATTTCCATAGATTTTCCTTGCAATGTGGGATTTGGTTTTAACATAGCATATTTTTTGAGGCGGGATTCGTGTTACGAGCTCCATGATCGGTTTAGCTATAATCTTTTTCGTAATACATCTACTCGCTTTGCTTTTATGGTAACTATTAAATAATTCAAACTTAGCTTCTAATTTCCCCACCGCTTAGTTACTTCGCACAACTCAGTAGAAAAAAGATTTATCAAGAGCCATATGTAATTAAAGTAGGTATAGTTAAAACAGACCAAGGATTCTATTCCCTACATAAGTAACTCTGACTTCCTCCATCGAAAAATCCTGTACAGAAACCTAAAGAACCTTTAATAAAATTTGTGGTTACTTCTTTCATTCATACGTAATATATATTGTCGATTCGAGTGTCGTCATACCGGTCTGGTGTTCCAGGTTCGATCCCCGTCCAGACAGATATATTTTTTAGATATAAATTAGATTTCTGTTCTGAGCTTGTTTGTTTGTGTCCATGGTACCCACGACACAGGAAAATCCCACTCTAGGGCTATAGGGGCAGAAAACGTTATTTATTTATAGATTTATTATGAAAATTATAAAGTAGGTCTTCCAAAGGAACTTAGATCATATTTATAAGCAATTAATTTATAAGCTCGTCTCAGTTATTAGTTGAGAGCAAACAACAA
>DWNY01002778.1:0-10635 GCA_018250635.1 Telegonus apastus | reverse complement strand
TTTTTACCCACTAAAAACCCCCCGGTGGCCGTCCTCGGCGCTACGAAGAGGACCCCGGGATCTCCGGAGGAACGCAATCGGAGTCCTCTTAGCGCGTTGCCTCATCGGGCTCCACTGCGACGGTATGCGACCACACAACCGCCGTCCTTCCCGGAGTCGCTGGATGGACGGTTTGAACTCCCACTCTCGCCGCCCGCAACCCCGAAAGCCCACTTTTAGTCGCCTCTTACGACAGGCAGGGGATACCGTAGCCCTATTTTGATGTTATATTCCTAGGCAAGGCAATACATGCCAGCTCTTTGGTCACCAAGTGAAATTGAAAACTAGGTTTCTCACGCGGCATGCGTTGCAAGTGTGGTTTGCCAAACTCGCTTTTCGACTTTTTCATTTACATTCCAATTTCTAATGAGCGCTTTTAACACACCATGTATGTATTAACTGGTTCTTCCTACAAGGCAGGTTATTGCTTAGAAAAATTCCTATTTGCGTTCTGTGTTTCACGAAATTGTACTACAGTACATACAGGGTGTAGTTCACTGGTACCTAGTCTTCCTTATATTGAGTGATCACTGTCACCTATCGAAGGCTGTCGTCAATCCACTGTCCCACTGCTGGGCACGAAACTCCTTTCGGTGATAGGACAGACCATATTCCATCACGCTGACGAAGTACGGCTTGGTACAAAAATGGCAAATTACTCCTGTATTGAGCTTCAAATTAATTGAATTGAAGACTTCTAAGGCTTCATTTTATAGCCGTAGGGCTTTTGGTCTCTTACTTTTTTCCTTATCACACTCTTCAAACAGCAGGTGAATAGAAAATTGACTTATTTTTATAAAGTAGAACTTATTTACAAATGTAGAGTAGGTATAGTAAGGACTTAGACAAAGCTTTACTAACATTTTTAATTCCGCGGTAATTTACATATTTTGGTCTATAAGTTATGCTAAGTTAAGCCATGTTTTACCAACTTTTTAGTTCGTTTATCAAGGGAAAGTTAATGAAAATGTATGTTAATTTCGTTTTATGTATAAATACCTATATCAGTTCATTTCGCACATGAAAAAATATTAGGAAATATAGTCGTATCTATGAATTTCGTATTTGATTGTATTTCTTTGAGGAAGAGTTCACATTGGTAATACCTATATTTCTTTTTGTCGTTGTATTTTTCCTTTGACTGTTAATGTGTACCACAAGCGGTGTTATATGAATATACAATCGGTATTTTCAATTTCTTACCCATTGATTGAATTTAAAATTAACATAAAGCTTGGGTATTTGAACTATCCAAATTGTATTCAAATTCAAATATAGATATTCAATTGAATATTGGTGCGAAACTATTAATTAGGATAACGCTACTGGAAGCAGATATTGATTATCATTTGTTATAACGGTAAAGGAAAATATGAAGAAATATAAACGAATAAGGATTAAAAAAAAAGTTCTCAAAGGTGACTTTATACTTCAAGAACTTTGATAACCATATCCCAATCTCTACAACTATGGATACCAATCCGTAGTTGGATTGATTGGCATATTGGATATGGATTGGTATTAGTAGGAGTGCAATGTGTTGTATGATAGAACTGACTCCCTCTAAAAGTAATAGTTTGATGATATTTTACATGATCAAGGTATATTTTCTAACAAAGTTCAATATCCTTGTTTCATGAATACCGTTATACCATACATGCTCAAGTTCCAAGGTCGCTCGTAATTACCATCGGATATCGAATATCGATCGAATCTGTGTTACCAAAATCAAACATTACCGTAATCGCTAGACGTACCACGTAACCCGGCATACGTGAGCACGCGATACGATCGACGCATTCGCGCGCCAACTGACGTTATAGCCGCGCGTCTGGCATTGGGTCATCTCGGCTTCCAATTTCAAATTCATTTTGTATTTTTTAATTTTATGTCTATGGTATATTGTTCATATTCGTCCGGAAATATGTTAATGACACGTGACTTTTGACATTACAGTTGCACGTTTGGTACTAAGTCATTTGAACTTCCGAATTCATTTTTTTTTATTGACTTCTATTGACATATTATGGTTCACTAATTATATTCATCCAGGAATATGATTGTTACATGTGACTGTCTAATAGTGATGTGAATTGTGTTTTGAAACGGATTACCATTTTACCGGTAAGTGTTTGTTTATGTTGGTTATTTGCTAATAGAAAGTCCAAAGTAGGCAAAGCCTGTAATAATTGAATGTTGAAATGACAACAGATAATAATATGACGAAACAAGTGAAGGTTTTATCCTCTCTCTGACATAAGGAAATTTCGAAAACTACCTCTGATATTTTTTATTTTTGCTCTACCAGTGTAATTAACTCAATTTGCATAACGTAATTTAATTCATATATATAAAAATCTGTAAAAATGCCATATATTTTAAACCATATACTATTACGTCTGCTAATCAATCATATATTATCAGAGTCAAACTGCGTTTCTCAAACTTTATAGATCCGATGACATTTATGTAGTTATGTTTAAGTCAACACTATATTTAATGGGTGTTTTATGTGATGATTCCATAATTTCCTTTGGTTATTATTTGTGTACATATATTTTATATCGATTTCTGAGAGTATAAGAGTTCGAATATGAGATTATATTTCGTATATAGAGAACCACATTATCCAACGTAGGTACTTAACGAAACGATCTATTTTCACGAGACAGCCGCAACTACTTATTATCGGTTTATTGACATCACTCAAACATCGAACTACGAGGAAAGATTTCTTCCGTATTTTTACTCTCGTTTGACTGTAAGTGGATAAACGTGATGCGATGTATCGTAAAATGTAAATAAATCTGTTAGAAATCCCTTTATAATTAATGATTAGCATTCAGTGAAAACTTGCATTACTTTATATATTAATCAATGCAATAAATTAACATAATAATATACTTAACGCCGCTAACTCTGCGTTAAGGTTCAATCTGTTGTTAATTATAATTACTAGCGTATTAAATAACAATTTTATTAATAGTAAACAGATTAACCGACCAAAATGCAATTTAATGTTACGTAATTTACTTTCATCACATTCCTGTAGGGAATTTAGAATGTTTACAAAAACAATCTTAAATACAAATTTAACATCGTGTTAAAAGATCAAACCAATTCTTCATTTCCTTTTTGAGTTTTTCGGATACAAACATTGAAACACACGGAAGCAACACATTTTTTTATGTAAACATTACATGTCGACCGTCATAATATTTTATAATATTGTACACTTCGTAATAAACGTCTAATGGGTGTAGGTTGTTCAAGTTTTCACATTAAGTTTTTCATAACTTTCCATTTCTGATCATTAAACGTAATTGCACAGGAACTCAATCATTTAAACTGATCATTACATATTTACTTAACATTACTTAAATTATTTACAAGATAGAATAATCTTGTCACGTTTTTTTTAAGAAGTAGTCAACGAACACTACCTGGTTGTACGTGGAAACGGCATTAAATGACAAAGTCACATTCATATTATATTAGTAAAGACGTTGATACGTTATATACGTTTGAAAAATGGCACATAGAATACATGATAATGTTCACATTTGTACGGTCGGGATTGGTCTTTACTAGTATATCAATGCAAACCCAGGTATGAGTTCCATCTGAGGTCGCCCAGACGCGTTGCTACACCTGAAGACTGAGTTGGAACGCCTCAGATAAATATATCTTCCTTACCACACCCCTAAAAGCAGAACACAGCATCGTTTAACACTGTTCATAGGCTCTTAAAAATATAGGTGTGGTGTCTCTGGATAGAATCATGAAGTGAAATATTTGAAACGCTTATGTGAATTTTTTAAACCACTTTTATTAGCTATTTACTTTCTTCACTTGTTTTCGTTTTCTTTTACTTATATATTTTTTGTTTTTATTTTATACTCATTATATTTTTATTTATACAACTTATTTAGATTTTTATGCCGTCTTTATATTTCGTAAATTATATAGATACGTAGTTTTAGACATATAATGGATAGGCGGTTTTCATACTATGTAGTGATATAACGAAATATAACTTGAAATAGGGGTAACATTATTATCAGATTAAGAGCCCCTTACGTATCTTTGTTACGTATCCTGCTTGATGTAACTAATTAGTTGGTGATGTGTTATATACCTAAATTAGTGGCTGGTACCAGTTTAACCAGTTTCTTAAAAATAAGTTCTTTAAGGTGTGCGAAGTCTACCAAGCGGGGCAAATTATGGCTTGAAGTCTTACAGACTGATTTCCGCGCCTAACACCGGGATAGTAAGGGGTTGTTTAATCGGACGGAAGCTGTGGCCACGAGCCTCTTTACTAGGTTTTAGGAGGTAATTCTCAAACGGTCTAGTGTTTCTAGTCATAGGTTCTGCCGAACTTATTTGGGTTGCATGAGTGTTTTATTGGTCAAAGGCTTTTATCTCGAAAGCTTTCAAGGGACATGTTGTAAGAGATATGTACCTACTTTCATATACTTAATAGGTCCAGACTCCAGGTCATAGGTAATATGTAAAAGGTAATTTAAATTGGCTTGGCTTAAAATAATTTAAGGTAATAGGTCCAGGTTATTTCGTCTTATAAATGAAAAGTTAGAGTAAAACCCCTTTGTAATTATCGCGACAAATATGTAAAATGAATTTTTAAAGTGTCTGTGAATTTAAAGACGTTTGCGAAGTTTATAGGACAGTATGGAAACTTTAAAAAGTACCAGAATTAGACAGGACTTAGAAGTGAAGATTTACTCGTAGAAGTTTAATGTAATTTGAAATAGAATATAGGTAAATAGTTCGGTATGTTCGGTAAAATAATGAAAACCCATCCAAATCGGATCAGATTTTATCGGATATATCCATACCTATTTCTATGAAATCGGTTAAAAAGTAATGTTGATTATAAAGTTATGTCATAAAACGATGTGTACATATTGCTCATATTGCATTCATACGAGTATATTAGTCCGAATACTGCGAGTGTAAATGATCTATAACGCTGATGATTATAGCTATCTAGATAATCATATTCGTGACTAGAGAAATGAGGTAATCGGGATATTTAGAGCTTCGAGTATTGTGATTATGTGATTAGGAAAAATGTATTATATTGAAAGTGATTAAATAGTTACTTTCATTTGAGTGTCTGGTCGCAATTAATCATAGTTAATCATAGTAGGCACAACATGGGCGTCGGTAAACTTGTTGGAACTGACGAATATAAAAGTCCATATGATAAGAACTCGTACTTTCGTACGATGTTTTGAGATTTTCAGATTTTCTCGGATTACTTACGGATGTTTATTTTGATGCAATACACCATTTTTTAATAAAAAATGAAGTGACAAATGAGCATGTGGTCTTCTTATTATGATGTAATCGTTGATAATTGAGTCACGTGATCATTGCTACCATACCAATGGACGGCAATGATCCGATATACCCGTATTGGACTCGTTTTTACCCGCAGCTTCGCTCACGCTAATATGTACATGTACATTCGCAATTATAACAGTAATAATATAATAGAGGGTTGTATGCGTCAAGCACAAAGCAAATGCAATTACTTTATATAAAGAAGCTGTAGGTATAAAAGTGAGATAAGGTTGTAGGTATAAAAGTTTTAACGCTTTCTACACTTATTAGTGTATGGGGCTGTGCCCCACACTAGGATTATTCCTGAAGACGAATACACAAACACCCAGATCCAGAATAGATATCTAAATTCACTACTCAAATATAAGTCTGGCCGGGGATCGAACCCGGAACCCACTGTGTGACATGCCAGTGACCGCCCTGCCTCGCGGGTCGTCAGACAATATGACAAGTACGGTCCGTGTCTGTGAGTTACGTTACGGTAGATATGAATACGATCATACATTTTTATAGAGGAATATTATGCCAGCAATGTTAAGCATCTGCTACGTACGTTGTCTATAAATGTAAAAATAGCTTAAACCGTAAGTAAATATTTTCGAGGTAATCCTTATTGTTTTCAGACGATTTTAGGCATGTAAATCATCTTACTCTGATCATAGCTCTTGTTGACCTCAATGCAAGCATCGTTGTATCTGTATATTAATCTCGGAATATTTTTTCCGTTGCTAACTGTTTTTAAACGCACACTTACCGCATACGATCCTAATGTGAAGATAGGCGTTGTGCCGTTTAAACGGTGGATAATGCGAGCAAAATATTGACGTCAGAAGTGTATGACGTCAGAAATAATTTTATTATGACGTGTTGAACCTTAACTATTTAGGAATCAGAAGAGAATACAAAATAGTAGTTAATTTTTAATTTACTCGTAGTATAAATCACTAACTAAGCCATTATTTTTAAAGGTGGTTCGCCTTTGAGGCCTTTGAGGTTTGTGGCCTTTGACTCCGGCGGTACCACCGCCATACCTATTTCTGCCTCATAACAGTAATGTCAAGCGCTACTGTGTTCTGGTCTGAAGGGTTTGGTAAGGGAAACATACTTATTCGAGGCGTTCCAACTTAGTCCTCAGGGGTAGCAACGCATCTACCAATCTCAGGTAGGACTGTGATTTTATCTGTGGTCCATACGGCAGTGGCCACTTACCATCAGGTGGGCTGCATACTCGTATGCTACTCCCAAACTAAAAAAAATGTCTCTCCTGTGATATCGCATATAGGCTTGTCTACATTGCCTGTAGACAACCCAATAAATGAATAATCTTGGACGTTCTTTTATTCGCTAGAAAACAGAGACTTATTAGGCAGACTTTAGTCTATCCAATCTAGAACTTCTAAATACTATATTTTTTGTTTGTTAATAAATTATAAGGCTTCCTTCAGCCTTGGTTCAGCGTTCATGAATGATTATGTCACCCATATTAATCGCGAGGAGAAAAACATATAACATAATGTACATTGCGACCCTCGAGAGCCTACGATTAAACGTTATTTGTCAGCTACACTATTTTCGCATTTAAAATAACTCTTGTATACATACAAACAGTTGAAATACAGTCCAAGTGTCCATTGATAATAATGTTAATAGAAAAAACTATCAAACATTTTTCTACTTAATCTAACTGTGAATATAGCAGCTATAAACTTTAGCTATTTGGGCTATTAATGCACTTTACGAGTGAAAGAAATTTTAATCTAATTATGCGGTCTTTCGGTCAGCATATGAAAAGTTTCTAAAACAAAGACCTACTTTCTTTGCTCTGTTGATCAACTAGCAGTTGCTGAGTGAAGGTGTAAATGACAAAGCTTATCGGATTTATGTATCTTGGATGCGAATTCGATATATATTTTGTATAATCTTCATGACATAGAGGTCTTCTGTACAAAGGAGGTTCTGCTGTAGCTATTTAGTTGCATTGGCGTATCCTGTAAAAAAATTAAATCCATCGGTCGACTCCAATGACGTTATAGGGAAGACATTTAAAGGTGGCAGAACTGTGTGGGTCGACTTCGGCGGCACCACTGTCATACCTATTTCTGCCCAGTGTTAAGCGCTTTTGTTGTTTTGTATAGACTTTTTTTATACAAAATATACTTCAGGTAGGACTCTTGATCTTGTCTTGGGTTGATAACAAATGTCCATGGGCAGCAGTGGCCACTTACCATGTGGGCTGCGCGCTCGTTTGGTACTTCCATATTATAAAAAATCGTAATAAAACAACTGTAATTAATAATGAGCGACATGATTACAATAACAATACGATGCGTACAAGTTTCATTAACTCCACGGTTCCATAACGAATTGTTCAATTATTTCGTGTTAATCACTGTCAATTAGCGTTAGGCTTACGCTGTGCGCACACTTTCGAATATTTGTTGAATATATCTAAGATTTAAGTATATTAGATTATGTTTTCATGTGAATACTTTATTGAGTTAGCAATCAATTAATATCAGATTCAGTAAGTACTACATTTACAAGAATGATGTACCGAAGTCGACATATCTATTATATTTAATAATACAAATTTTGGACTGGATTCTACACGTGCGATAACCATCATATTCTTAAGAAGTTACTTTGAGAAAATACCTTTGTATATCTTATGTTCTTTTGTTGTAAAATTTTATCAAAATCGGTCCAGCGGTATGACCATGAAAACAGCAGACAGATTTTACGTATTTATAACATTATGGATGAATTGATTTCATTTGTTATTTGCATGTAATGGATAGATCTGCAGGAATTATATTGTTCGCGAATGATTTAAAAATTCGCAGCTGTAGCTTTGAGCTTGATATTAGTCCTAGGATAACTAAATTTGTGAAAAAATAACAAAATATAAAACGTGTCAAAAAGTCACATTTATTCAAGTTTCTTTCTACCAAAGTATTATCTCTTAATGTAAGGTAATATTGAGTTTTTATTTCATTTTAAGTTGATAAAGTAAGTATTTTGTGTACTACATTTACATTTTGGTCCCTCCTATGAAAATAATGTATTTATGGTCCCTAGTCGAGAATAGGTTGAGAACCCCGGCTTTATTGGAACATGATAATATAATTATGTAGGCCGCATACCGGTTTAAATAAAAAGTAAGTAGTTGCATAAAAACAAATGCTATCAATCTTTAAATGATAAGATAAAATTTAAGTAGTTAGCGGTGAATATAGTCAAATAGTGAAATAAATCGGCTATATGTAACGTAGTTGAGCTAATTAAACCATAAATATTATCTATACTTGTTTCATAGGACATACATTGCAAAAAAGACATATAAAGCCAGTTTCATACAGCTCCGGTGTTTAGAGCGTTCTTAACCTCTTATAATGATGTCTTAATAATGTGAATAATATAGAACATCAGATCGTAAGTACCTGTTACATAATGAAATGTATCAATATCCCCTTTAGGAATATTATTATATACAGAAATCCATTTAATACCTATTTGGAATACCTATTCTATTTGTAAAAAAAGATGAAAAAATCGAATGCGAACAGGCGTATACACGCCTGTTGTATGCATACGCATAATCAGTCTTCAAAATTTTATTGAAGATTTAAAATGAGTTTTTTTTTAATAGTTGTTAAGATGTACGCTTTAAACTAGTATCATCTGACACGCACGTGGCCGCTTTTTAAATTTGTTTTTCTTATGTTCAGAGTTACGATGCGCTCGATAGTAATCGCGTTTTTCTACGCAGTGTGTCGTTGCCACCATCGCGGAATCATATGAGCGAACTGGAGCGTGTTCGCTTTTTAGTACGTTTATTTGCAGTGGTTGGTGCAATCGGTTAAAACTACATTATTTCATGCTTATTGAAACTATATGTAAAGTGGGTGCGTGTTGAATACGATTGCCTTAACGGGAGTTGTGATTAACTAGGATAAATAATATGAGAAATCGGTATCCGTCGTCGGTAATGAAAAATGGGATACAATTTGTTAGGTTTCTTTAATGTTTTGTTAAATCCTAAAAAGATTGAGGATTAAGATTTAGATATAAAGTTAAATTTTAAAAGATATTCAAATGGACACATTATTATCGTATCCGCTTGGTTCGCCTCCATCTGAATCAATTTTACAATTTTTTTTATAATAACAGTTAAAAAATACCTACTCTGTACTCTGATACAAAAGATTTGATTTAAAACATTAGTAGGTATAATAATTTTAAGGGTGTAAAACACAAACGAGATAAATAACATTAGTCTTCAGAGTTACTACATAGGTATCTGACTCAGACCTCAGGACATGACAAAATACCATAAAATCACTGATTTACTTTAATTACCACTTTAACATTAAAGTGACTTTTTTGGAAGCGTTTTATATGCGATTGTGCCATTTTCCGCTCTTCAATCACAAACAAGACATTACAATGTTCTCAAGAAAATGTTTTATTAATGCCCATAAAAGAGTCGTAACAATTACTTGTCTTGTAAAGTTAACTGTTAAATATATTAGTAGCAATAACATCATTGCAGGTAGTTTACAAAATACAACTGGTGAAATGTAATTCAGGAGTTGAGAGTGAGATTTCATGGGCGCGTTTTAGCATACATCGTTACATGAGAGAGAAAACACATACTCGCTTAAACGCCAAATGGAAGACCAAAAGAGAGTTTATTACATACAAGCAGATCCCCGCGAATTTATCCGCGTTAAAAAAGGAAAAATACATACATTAATATTCGCCTAATACTAACTGACATCAACGCCCGTGACAGCGGCCGCATGCACCTGGAGCGCGCTAATGCTTTTTTCAAAGTTCAAAGTAGCCTAAGTTACGTCTTAGACCTTCAGTTAGCTTCCAGTGAAAGTCCCGTCAATATCTGAAATGGTAGTGGGGCCGCCGAAGTCAAGTCACAAAGGGTTCTACCACCTTTTGACATGAACATTGAACTATGTATATATTTTTAATATTGAAAATCTGATTCGTGACTTTTTAATTTTTTTTTTAAAGTTTTTTTAGTTTTGTTTTACGTGCACGGAGTAGCGCATGTGTTTGTTGCTATGGGCCAGTAATTTCTAGTTTTGATACTTTTATATTCCAACAATTAAAAATCAGTTTAAATTATGATGAAGCTTGTTAACATTCTTTGCTCAATTAAAAATTTCTCTTAGTTGTGAAAAAACTGAAAATGAGTCAATTAAAATTTCA
>DWNY01002777.1:0-10636 GCA_018250635.1 Telegonus apastus | reverse complement strand
AATTGGCGATTCGAGGTGTTTTGTACCGAAACGATATAAATTTGGTCTATTGTTTTAAGTTATTATAATCTTCTAAATAGTGCGAAGTAGTATAGGAAATGTCACGATACTTATTTAAATCAAATAGCAGAAATATTTAGACTATCCTATTCTCCTGAATTTCTCTAGTGGATACCTATAGTAAATTGAAATCTTCGCCAGCGACCACCGATACTTTTATGATGTCTAGATTTTACTATTAAACATTTTTCCTATTGAGGTAATGTATAACAATCTGTTCATCGTCATCGTAAATAATTTTGTAATACATGTTAACAATAAATTAAAGCGGAACATTTCGCATTAGCATGATTACTGAAACAATACTGTTACACTACCACTAAATAACTGTAGACTTATCAGTTACTTTAATGACGTGAAATATTAGACATTCTAATTAATGTTTCGCGTGTCATTTATGATAAGTAATTAAAATAAAGAAGGAGAAACTCAGCTCAGAATTTAATAATGTATATAATATGTATATTAAGTAAAAAGTAGTACCTTCTAATAGTATACTTGGTGGTATAATGTGGTGGTAGTATTTTGTAATACATATATCAAATAATAACGCATATTTACGAGAGAACCTTAAAATTGGTTCATAACTAATCATCTGTCTACTTCAGCTAATGTCACAGTATAATTTAATTCAATTACAGACATGGGTGACAATGACTGTTTACCATAACATGATGTATACTCCTTTTAGTTTCTTCTTCTATTATGTGAAAAACGTCCTGCCAAATTCCGAGTCGGCGAGTGTATGAAGCCGGCAGGCCCGTGGCCGCGACGCTAATTGCTGCCATCGAGCGCTTCGCGGCTATTTAAATAAGTAAAAAATCTCGCACGTTACAATTATGACGCGAGAATAATGCCAAGAATTTATTTGAATTACAAATTGAACACACACCAGACAGTTTTAGCGCGGAGCGAATAAATAATTTGATATTATGCAAAGCGATGATGCCTCACTTAACCGCCGCGAGCGACCTTGACATAGACCCATAAATAAGAATATCTTAACCGCTCATACATATGGACGGCCGCTCGCACACTCAAATATGGTAAGTGCCGGCTTATGAATAAATTTTATTATTTAAAAGTCGGAATGTTCATTACTAAAACAAATACTCGTAAGGCGTAGTAATACAGGCTGCTCCTTTTCGCCGCTCTCGGTTCATCCCGCGTGCGGTGAGCGGGCGACGCGGAATGTGTTGCGCGAATGCGTTCGCTACTTTTTCCGTTTATCGATCGGAGAATTAAATGTAACGTTCAAGGTGAGCGGCTGGTGCGCCCACGCACGTCCCGCGCGCCTGACGTCAACACTCGAAGCTATCTGGAATACTTGTAGAACAATGCCTTTATCTACCTATTGGAATCGTATTGCGCAACCGTTCGCACCTATAACGTCTCTATTTTGAGCGCTCCGTCACTCTGTGTTTCTAAATCACACATATCTGTCGCGGAATTCTCTTAACACTCATCATAAAATAGCGGATCTGGATTCCGTAACCAAGAGGATGTATAATCGTTTTATTTGTTCAAGATTAAAAACCAGTTTCATAATATATTATAATAGTTCCATAATAGCACATATTAAAACCCAGGGAACTTAAGAAGTCACATGAAACTCGGTAATATTTTGATTTGCAAATTAGTGTAGACTACTTAAAAATTTGATATTAACATACAGAAAAAATAATCGTAATCCCACACGAAAATCGTACCACGAACAGGAAGGAATTTAATTTGTCTCATTGAACATTGTTTTCGATGTCTTTCAATTTCAAAATAACAAACTCAGCCAGCCTCACAGCTTCAAACCAATCTAAATTCACCCACTATCACGCGAGCCTAAAAATCTCCAAAAGCAGTACACCCTGTGCTCTGACCCGAGGCGAATCGCAGCGAAACATTCCAACAATAAAAACAACACAACAATCGAGTGTTTCCATTAAACAAATTCGTGAATACGTAATGCAGCTCAATGCTCGATATTAATATTTATACGCGCTATTTGAATAGATCGCTGATATCGCTCGTTAGCGGGGCCTTTCGTACGTTTCGACGCGGCATCGCCGGAGCCGGGAATATGTATTGTAAGGAACTACTGTGCCTCTTGAATGCATTGTTATTTGATGGAAAGCAAGATAGCAAATTTAATTTTGTATTGTGGATTTCTGACAAGTAGAATTTTACAGTATGCATAATAACTTGTAAGATAAAAAATATAAAGTACATATAAGTAGAGAGAATACTTGTAGGTAAATAGGTATCATATTTAACTTAGTGCACTATTTACATTTTAAGAGTAACCAAATAAGACAAATATGGTCCCTAATAAAGAATTACTTTTATAGTTCTTATCTATTAATAATGAACATCATTTTATTTAATTATAACTTTAATCATGAATATTATTTTCGTCATATATATTTTTTAAATAATACTAAAGCCGCGTATTTTGTAAAAAAAATAAAGCAATGTTGTAATTTTCTCAACTTACTTGAATTTTTTCTACTATGCCTAGTATATTTTAACTATCCATATTTTTAATTCCTCATATCAATTAATCTACTCGTGTATTTATTTTATATAAAAGGGATAAATAAGAAAGGCTAACGATAGCGACTTTAAAATCGTGTCGTGTATCTTTAAAGGGCCTACGGGTGTGAATGCGACGATCCGATCTCAATCTGTTCGTCGGATTGTTGTCTGCAATTATCATCTATTGACGCGTTTTTGTTATTGAATGTTTATGCATGTTTTGGGTAACTCTTCTTATAAGCAACTTACATCGTCACTACAGTAAGTTAGCACTTTCTGAATAGTATTTAAGTACTAAAACGCGTAAAAGAGAGGTGATAATTGTCGATACGTCTGCTAAATTACGTAATTCAAATAATTATACGCGGACAGTGCATAGCACGCTAATTGTAAAAAGTATAAAAATATTTTATTCTTACACATTTGAACTTAACTAGGTAAGCCTTTTGAATTATTTATTTGTTATATACTATCATAATATAACGAATAATACAAAAGGCTTAGTTAAGTTCAAATGTGTAAACATAAATATTTTCATACTTTTTTTATATTTTCCATTACGTCACGGGACGTTGAGTAATTATAAAGCAGTAATATTTCTGAAGACCTCATGAGAATAGGCTTTCGATAATTAAATTTTAACTTGTATTTTTAAGTAGTAGAAGTTAATGAAAATACACCATCATATCGTAATAATTAAGGATGATTATTGAGACCAATTAATATCAATTATCCAGCCTTACAAAGTAAATTTTTATAGTATCAAGACTCGCCAAACAAAATATTCTCATTCATACATTTATGTAACTATACGTATATATACACGTGGTATTTATTGAAACGTGTGTAATTGAGTTAATAATTTAATTATATGTCTTGTTTAACTCAGCTTCTCGCATGCAATTAGGCTGGTTGTTTATTTAATGGAATAAGAACGTATTCTGTGGCAGGATACCGTAACACACTGTACGGTACCTAATGCTCAGTGTTATGTTTGAAGAGGTTTGGGAAAGACAGACTACTTAAATGATACATTTCAAAGGGCATTAAAATTTTGCTTCTAAGTGGTAACTATGTATCTAGGCTAGCTAGGATCCAAACCCTGAATTAAAATAAATGTTTAAAAAAACTTGTAGTCTGAATTAATTCATATCACTTATTAGTAGCCACTGAAGAACACAGTTCAAACTTGAACTATCAGGATAAGCATGTAATCTTAATCTTATATGCAAATGAGCACAACGAAAGTGTTTTCGAAAATTATTTCCCAAATGAAGTGTCACTTGGAAATAATTTTGAATGAGCGAAAATGAATTATAAGGTCTTTAAACTTCTATGTTTCTTGCTACTCCTATTAGGTATACAAAATACTGTACCTACGTCATTTCTTTTAACAAAAAAACTAAAAAATAACATAAGGTTCTTCAAAACAAAACGCTCAAAGCCATTATAATTACAATAACGACGGTATCGGTTCCCTGGCAACGACAAAAGGAAGGATGCGTGTACGTGTCGCACAAAGCCCGGGATGATATTATCCGTCTAACGCCGTATTTGGAGCGACGCCGGGGCACGGGACGTGTGTGGACTGATGTCCGTGTAGGATACTTTGTGTGCGTCTGCTGGGTGAGCTCGGTAAAACGGGATGTACGTAAATTTACTGTTTAAAGAATTATGTAAGTTACAACACTAGTAGACAATTTATCTGCAGCTACAATAAACATTTAAATGTAGCAAGTGTAGGATTTTTGGTATGTTAATTCTTGAGTGATTTTAATAAATTTCTATGGTCTTAGCAATTGGTGTAATTTTAAATAAGTAAGGTATAAATAAGAAAGCTGATTGAAACAATCTCGTATTATCATATTCTCTACCACGTTTTTCGTTATAATATAAAAGTAACAAACGAGAATGCATGCTCCTGATGGAAAGTACCACTGTCGCCCATGTACACGTGTAATTAACATCAGATATAAGTCCAACCCTATCTAAGGTTGGTTACAGACACGTTGCTAATCCCCTATGGTCTAAGTTGATATACGATAAGTAAATCATCCTTACCAATCTTACTACACCCGCTAAGCAAATGCCTACGTTGTTATAAGGCATAAATAAGTCTACCATCTTTGAACGCCGAATGAAAGCTAGTATAATAAAACATTAGCATAACAATTCATGTATTGCATAAATGCACTACATGAAATAATCGTTAGACAATACTTTAGCCATGACTTCATTATACAATTATTTTAGTTATCTCTACTTATTATTCTTTGAGTTAATTTGTACAACACAGTTAGTAAAAATAAAAAATGAGATATTTGCATGAATGATGAATACAGTGATTTTAGCACAGCAAGCCTCATAAAGCCCTGACATCCTCACAATGACAGACAGAAAACTAAATTTAAAACCGTCAACTTACATAACACAATCAGTGCTTCGTTTATTTCTAACGTTTCAAACAAATCCTTCTGTCACATCAGTAAAACCACCTACCAAATGCAAACTCTACCGCCTTATTGGGTTGTCATAAAGATGAATATCGTTTAATCAAAGGTAGTGGTAAGTTTGTAACTGAAGAGATCCGATTAGGTCAGATACGATAATGCTCGCAGTCGACAATGGAGAAGGTGTATCGAAGACATCTCGGCCGACGATGTCCGTAAATACAGTGGTTTATTGTGAGAGGTGAGATTACGAACTGACTTCGTCACACTCGACTTGTTGAGTCACACTTGTAATTACGGAATTTTGGAAATCATACTTAACTCAGTAACATTATTACCTGAACAGACATTGTTCAGCTGATTTATAAGTAACTTACCGATATGTAAATCTACATTTACAAAATCGTACAGATTTTGGAGGATTTACAAATATTTGTATTCCCATAATAGTTTTATATAGTTTGAATATGTATTTTATTTTTATATACTAAATGACAATTAACATTTCTTACAAATATTTAATTTCTACTTCATTTGCGATAAACCACCATTTATCTCTTCTTTTGAACGATGACAAAATAACTAATACAAGACAAGACAAGGTATGTACGACATGTGTATACTGGCGAGGATCACTGAGTATACATTTTTTAAATGTTAGCTTGAAGTGTTTTTCTACAACGTATTGACTAACTGATATATAATTTATTTCACTCTTGTTTAACTCATCTTATCTTGCCATAGTGATTTGTAATAAAGTTTAATTAAGATTTAAGGCATACCTGAGGTCGACCAGAGACGTGTTGCTACCCTTGAAGACCTCAGATGTAAGGCCTTGTGCCACTGGCTTAGCTCTCTAAACATGGGATCGCTATTGTATTGGGGCCATAGTTAGACTGTTAAACCACTTAGTAAACTTTTACTAAGCTTAGACCACTTTTTATTCTTCATAAGAGTTATTTCTTGGACTTTAAGCTAATGTCCTCTTTTTAAGTTCTCAAAGGTTAGTAAAATGTTTCTCCTCGCTTATTTTGGACGGTAAATAGAATTATAGCTCGTACGATACTACTATCTTATCATATATTTTCATGTTTAAACCTAACAATAAAACAGACTGGTTACGCGATGGTAAGTAGTTAGCGTCGCCTAAGTAGGAAACTAGAAGGACTCCTTTGATGTTGTAAATGTCCAAGGGTTGTGACTACCAATACATCGCCGTATTTGAGAAGAGCTCTTTTTGCATCTTTTTGGAAGACCCTACGTCATAACTCATTAGGAATACCTTATGAGGAAGTTAATATCCTGGAGCACCGCTACGAGTCCAATTGATGAAGATGGAACATCATCCTACGGCGACTGGTGCAGTGGGTGTAATTTAGGCATCAGGTGGAACAGTTCAGAACACAACGAATAACATAAGCGCGTCAAAACGTTACTCACAACGGGGCTTTACGAGACATCTTATCACCAAATCAGAGTGCGAGGGCAGCGGCATCCGACGTAAAACTTTTAATTACCACAATTATGTAAGTAAATTTATCGCTGGTACAAAAGGCATTGTCTGGTCCCTCGCTCCCACGGTTTGGGACATGTATCATGACTGCTCTATCTAGATTTTGGACTGGCCTTGTAGCTTGACCTCTGCACCGACTTCCGACTGACAGGTGATTTCCGTGGGCTTTAGCTTAATTTTATATCGAACGTTAGATGAATGTTGCCGCTGTCAGTCATATATATTAATATGACACGTGTCTTGTTTAAAAGTACACCACAAGCTTTAATTCATATAATATTTCACATAACAAAACTTTTAACGTTTCGATTAACTAATAATAGTGCTTTCGTCCTAAAGTATTATATCGTTCAATATAGTGAAGAATTTAATTAAAAAGGGCACTTATAACAAAGTTAAATTTATTAATAAATGTTTTGAGGTATGGGTAATAACTTTCCAGTACATGATAAAACCCTATTGTTAATTTATGAATGGTTTTAATTATAAAACAACATAGTAAAACACTTAATTTAAATGCTCCTTTTTCCTTCTCTTGTATTATACTAAAATTGTTTGTAGGTTCTCTTTTAATACTACACATGCATTCATTCGTAAAAGAGCAGCAGACTACAAGCCACTTATAACCACTATAAAATTGACAGCAATACTTAGTCTTGTATTTTATTATGAGTTCAACTTCATAAAAATTAAAAGTACATTTAACCAGCATACCGTATACATATAATATGTAATATATATCGCGATGTTATCGGCATTACAGTGACTATTGTTCGAGTGTATAATTCCCACGTGCGTTCCGTAGTAATGACCTCAGGGCTGACATACGCTACTGCCAATGATCGAGTGGAAAAAGTATTGTTATATGATTATAAAATAATTAATGCGGACAAGAGATTGTTTAAATGTATGTCAAAAAGAAGTGACAAACGGTAGTACCTATATTCGTAAACTTTATTTTTCGTCAATTTGAGATATTGTTTCGATTATTGACTATGGAAAAAATACTGATGAATATCAAATTATTGTTTGGGGTAGTTTTTCCTTATCTTAGTGCGCGGTCAGTAGAGGAAGGCAAAGTTAATATTTTAATAAGCAGTCTCTCAAATACCCGAAGAAACTAATGATATTGTAATAATTGTTTGCGTTTCTGGTGTGAGGATAGGAAGTCCCTTCAGAATTAAGAAGAAAAAATTATGAATTTTGATACATGTTGGGTTGAATTATTTTTTTACTCTGTAAGCAGCTCTTTCCTGAGTAGTAGGAATAGTATCATGGTAATGAAAGTATTAAATATCTTGGTATCCTTGATGACAAATCCTCGGATACTTGTTCTTACCACACCCCTTAAGCCAGAGTACATCAGCTCTTAAGTAGTCTATGATACGTAACAGATCAAATCTTTTAAGATATTCATTGTTAATCTGAGTTAATGCAGCGTCATTCCAAATCAACTAGACCTCATACAACTTTATGCCCATAAACATCGGCCGAGTGACCAAGTACGCCAAAGAATGTGCTATAAGTTTGGCCGAGGAAGTGTGCGCGGAAAAGATGTCCGACCAGATACAGCGGAGGAGGAAGAGGAACCGACCACCGTTTCCTTACTCACCGTGGAAAACAATTTACGAGGCTACGAAGGATGTTTGTTTGTTCGAGTAATTAATATTTATAATACTATTTCTTTTTAATACTCCTTATATATTATTTTATATTATTATGTGGTTTTCTAAAACTGGTTCTTTAACTATTTGTTTGGACTGCGATTTTTTGGTAACTTTACTTTTTATTTTTTTCACCATGTAATAAAATGGAAAAAAGTGTTAAAATAATGTATGTAAAAGCCATAGAGCCATATATGACATATTAACAATTCAGTTATTTCCGAAAAGAAAACAGATCGAATATATTTCTCCAGAAAAACGTGATCCATACTGAAATTTACAGGACCTATGTGATAATAAAACAATAAGATTTATTTGAATGTCTGAAGTCCCCATGAAAGTTTAAAGACCGATGTATAAGCATAAACAGACAATTATTTATATCTATGTCGTTTCTAAAAAGTTCTGTATATCTCTTGTAGTATCTTCTTGCCAGTAAAGTACGTGGACCACATCATCAGTTACCATGCTTGTATCTGTTGATTGACTTGATTTAAGCCTTTTGGGTGACTTTAAATCTATATCAGCTGTTTCACTTAACCCAGAGCATAACAATATACCGTCTATAAACATATTAATACAAGAAGTAGGAAGACTCACTTATCACCTGCTTTCCTGTATACGTCAGTACGTCGACGTCAGGAAACGCCTTGCGCGCTAGACGCAAGGACGTTCTCAATTTTATAGCTCCGTTGCTCCGATAACTGATGTTTTTATGTGTTTGTGTATTTCTGGGTGGCTAATACAGTTTTTAACGAACGAGTTTACGTAACACTTACTGTTATCAGTGTTTCAATGGTCACATGTTATCAAACATAGGAGGAATTTATCAGTAGGTCATCTAATGCCAGAGATTTAAGCTGGAACATCTCGCTTATACTTCTGTTTAATACATGCACTGAGCAACACATGGAATTAAGAAAGGTATATGTTTATTAGGTATTGAGGTATAGTATACATCTCCCTAACAATGAATGATTTTTTATTGGATTTGTGTCATGTTTTAGGAATCTAAAACCCTTTTTTTTGAAAAGTTTGACAGTTTTTTTGATCAGCAAACTATCATATAATTGTGTGTGTTGAAAACTTACAATTTATTTCATTACGCTTAACGCTTATGTGACTATAATCACATTTTATTGTTCATACTACCAATTTATTTCCACATAAGTTTGTCTGATGGGCGAGCGATTATATCTCTCATATTTTTTCTAACTCAGATCTAAGCACGTGCCTAACTAAGGTCATCTTTTAATAATTCTATTAATTGCTTCATGATAAATTTTGAGCTAATTAAGTTTGAGAAAAAATTAAGAAATACTTTTTGCATATGGTCGAATTATGTTCAAGTCGCGAATTTGAAAGTAAAAAATATAATTTAATCCCCGTTACGGTGTATGAATTTTAATTATCTTAATCCGTAAATCGTTATAAGGTCTTACCAAACTAAAATTCACGATTATACAAAATTAGGTTAGTCATTACAAATAACATTGATTATATCACATCTTCACCTGTGATGTGATGACATACGTGTGTATATACGTACAATCCGCATTTTTATGTTATGAATGAGTAGCAACGAGCATGCAGTCCACCTGATAGTATGTGGCCCTGCCGCCCATGGACATCTTTTATCAACCCTAATTAAGATTACAGTCCTACCTGAGGTCGGTATCAACTATTTATATTGGTCATTTTCAATTGCATTCGAAAACTACTTATATCCTTTAATCAACACACCAAGATTTGCATATGCTATAGCTGTCTTCTCTCCTGCATTCCATGTGCCATAACTGATAAGTCAAATTTCATATTTTAACTTTTTCTGGAAAATTAAACTCAATACCGTATAATACGAACAATGTGGCCATACATCACGCTTCGTAAGCCCTGCCTAGCTTCATTATAAAGCACCCTTTGGTAAGCGAGAGTTTCGATCAAAATTAAATAAGGCCTTATCGTAATCCGCGCCATCAATCGTCGGTCACAATAGGATCACCCCTGTCAGACCACGCGATGTGTGGACAATATTATGAATGATACAAAGCAACTTTCAACAATTCATATCTTCACACTATTCTAGTCTTTTCGCAAGTAGCGATCTGGCAGTTTACCAAAGAAGCAAAATGAGGAAATAGGAAACGGGGATGATTCTTCAAGTAAAGCGAACATTTAACTTGAATTATTGGTTGCTAGAAACCTTCGTGGTTTTACTCGGGAGGCCGCACTATTACCGTGACATAACAGTTTTTAGCGCTGCTGGGTTATGGTTTTGATGTGGTTTTCATAAGACTTAGTTCTATGAGAGTAGCAACTATGCTTAATAGTGGACTGAAATTAGGACTCTGATGCTTATTGTGTTAGAGATGTAGTATCTGCAATTTCATAAAAATGTATAAAGATATAGTTATAATTAT
>DWNY01002776.1:0-10637 GCA_018250635.1 Telegonus apastus | reverse complement strand
TTCTTCGTTAAGATTATGTAATAATGTATCAATTATGTAACGATTACCCATAAAAAGGCTGATGTAATATCATTAGTGCTTATAGCTAATTATAAGTTACTTCAATTCTTACAATAAATACTTAATATTTATTAAAACAGGATTCTGTAACAATAAGAAAAATATAACACTTTAAATGAAACGAATATAAGAAATAGGTCTTAAAATGTTTGTACTTTGTGCCCGGTGTCTTTAACTGCTTCGTGAAATATTCCTTAAAACCTACCAACACACTAATAAACCGACGGAGTAATTACCTCATATTTCGCATCGGAATCGCCCAAAAAACTTGCATGACCGAATTGTTCTACCGTCAACGGATAAACTACTTGCTACAATACATCGTCGTCAACCCATTATTGTCCCGCTGCTGGGCACGGGTCTCCTCTCAGAGCGACAGGGCTTTTGGGCCATAGTCCACCGCGCTGACCAAGTGCGAATTGGTAGATTTCACACAACTTTGAGAACCTTTTTTAAGAACTCTCAGTTTTCATTGCGATGTGTTCCTTCACCGTCCTACAATACATATAGGTGCAATACATATAGGTATACATGCTTATAAGGGTTATAAGCATTTTCATGCAAGTACCTAAATTAAAAATTGCTTATTTTAACGTTATTTTAATTGAAAAGTAAACTTGCAAGTCGGTATAACAAAATTTTACATTATAATTCAAATGTTTTAACCTATTTCACAATTAATTTAAGCTATTTCTAAATTTTTATTTGTATGTACAGTAACTAGATGAAAATGAGTGAATAATATTTATGTATTTTATACTAAAATGATCGAAATCGAATTGAATATTTAATAAATAAAATTGGAGTGTCTGTTTGTAACGTAAAAGTAACAACTTTTCACTGAATGCATTGTCAAAGTATACACGGTACCATTTTTTTTGTCTGTCTGTTTCACTAAGGTAATCTTGTAAATGGTTGGAACGATTTTAATGGGACTTTTAGTGAAAATAGCGAAAGGTCTAAGGCTAAACTAAGGCTACGTAAATTTTTGAAAAAGCATTAGCGCGCGGGCTTTAATGTCAGTTGCTAATAGGCAAATATTAATGTATGCCTTTTAATTCTTTAACGCGGGTGAAACCGCAGGGATCAGCTAGTCCAAAGTTTGATCCTTCGAACTACATAAACCTATTCATGGTTACATCTCGTTAAGTCTGTCGTTAAGAACCATTTTCTTTTTATAGTAAACACTTTTAGATCATCTTAAAGTGCCGTTTTAAAAGTTTTCCTTTATACTCGAAAGCCACGTCTCTTTATCGCAGCACTGTTTACTCGTTAACAGGCCCTTGTCGGACAAGTGCCTGCTCCAAAGTTTTTTAATTTTCCGCATACAATGCAATGCGGCACTGAATATTTTCGAGCGTTTTCGCCAATTTTCTAAAAGCTGGTAAGTAAGATGTTTTACATTTTTTCGTTGGCTCGAATTTTAGATTGTGAGGTCCGTAATATTGTAGTATTAGCTACTTTAAAAAATAAGTAAACACGTGTACAAATACTTATGAAAATGTGTATGGAGATACTTCTCAGGCTACAACATATTATAGATTTGACCTCAGAAATTTGTAACGGAGTCTTAGGAAGGATTGCCTCAACACAACTTCGTGAATGCTTAGGGAGCTAACGTCTAATAATCGCATAAAGTTAATATACTAGAGTAGGGGAGCCAGCCTTAAATATGTCCATCGAAAAGAAAAATAAAGCATATAAGGGTCAAGTGTCTTTTACACCCTTTAAATTAAAGAGTTAAACACATCTTTTACGGCTAAACAGTGTTGCCAAAATTCCAATAGTTCCAAAACCCGCTTTAGCCGCTCTGATTAAGAATGTGTGTATTCACATACTAATTAATATCTTCTATAGTTTACTCTATCGAAACATATAATAAAATTACGTCAATTTGTTACTAAATGTCGTTGTTGTTAAGATACTATTGACATACAACAAGTAACGCTATGACGTTAGCACCGCAATCGAAGTGAAGTGTACCTTTAAAATCTTATCTTTAGTTTAAATGACGTTTTGTTGGTAGCCGCTGGAGCACCTGACCTTGTTTGCGGTGTTTGCACAACGCCGCTGACGGAATGAAAGACAAACAGGCGGGATCTTCAACTAAGTGGATTCATTGTTACGGTTTGACATTAAGGTACTCTGTATACACTCGTTCATGGTTGTATGCTAACTGAACCCGCGGTTTTACTTATTAATACGCTTTTATTGGTTTCGGTTGTATGTTTGTACGTAACGGAAGATTCGAACGTGATTTTGACCGATGTACAAACGTCGGATTAATTTGAAACTTTACATACTTATCAGGACCAACGATATTGCAATAATATGAAAAAAAAATTAAAAAAAAATTAAAAATACACGCTTTTGTCATAAATCGAACTAAGATATGAAAAATAATTGTTTTCCAATTCAAATTTTTTATTTGAAATATATAGATACCATTTTGTTGACCTGTATTTTAAGTTATACTGAACGGATCTTATTAAAACATATAGAACGATTCAAGATAAATTGTTATTGGGTATAGTTTATTGTGGAAAATATTGGTTGCAGCTATTTTAAGGATTCGCGAACGAACATAATCTACAGATAAATCGAAAAAAATCGAAAAACCTTTTTGTGTTCCCAATCCAATAAGTATTCGATTCCTATCTTGATTTTGAATAAATTCAAAATACGGACACAGACTCGAAAATTAATATAATATGGCCGCAAATTATTATTTTTTAACCTAAGTAGTAGGTTAACTTTCAAAAATTTCATTAATGTTATGTACAGCCATATAGGTACAGAAATACCCAGACCCACAATAAGTCTAAATGAATAATTTACATACTTACTCGTAGATCGGTGATTGAACGCGCAACCTTTTGTCTGTGCGGTTTGTCCACATCGTCCACTATAAGATATTGAGATAAGGACGTAAACAAGATTCACCACCATAATGTATTTATAATCCTTATCATCACAGGCCTTTATGGATTGTGGTTTATCGACCATAATGGAGTCATAGAATATTAAGCGGGAACTATAGATCTTAGGCTATTATTCATGGATCTAGGTCACTGAGTATATGAATAGAAGACTATTAATAGACCCAATGTAGGTCATATTCTTCCCAAATTTTCTGAAAATATACTTAATCTCTAATCTTAGATTTTTCTGGATATCATCACGAGTCTTATAGAACATGTCTTGTTGGTTGAAGTTGGCAGAATCGTTTGTGGTTCGACTCCGGTGGCATCGCCGCCACACCTTTTTTGCCTAATAACAATATTGTTAAGCATTGGTACGTTCTGGTATGAAGGGTGTGGCAAGAGAGACATACTTATCCGAGGGGTTCCAACTTAGTCCTCACGGGTAGCAACACATCTGCAGTCGAGCTCAGATGAGTTTCTTATCTTGTCTTAATTATGAATCGCCTATGTAGAATCACTTGCTTCAACGGTGAAGGACGAAACCTGCACACCTAAGAGTTCTTCAAAAAAAAATTCTCAAATGTGTGTGAAGTCTACCAATTCGCACTTGGCCAGCGCGGTGGACTGTGGCCCAAAAGCCCTCTCACTCCGAAACGACCCGCGCCCAGCTGTGGGACAATAATGGGTTGACGACACTATATAGAATAACATTGTCGTGTTACGTATGTATAAGCCATGGTATTTCGAAGAGCAAGAAGCTTCAGAGTACTGTTTTGTTTGCTTTTCATTACGTCGGAGGCAAACTGTTCATATACCTACCCCTTTGGGCAGGTTACGTTGTTTTCATGTTACATAAACGCTAATGGAAAACCTTCAACGATTTCGGGTTTTTCATTTCGCTACGTAAAAATAAAATCTAAATGTTTTTGTTATTCAAGTTTGAACTTGTTGAATGTAATTTAACGAATGGCGTAGGCGTGGTTATTTTGACTTATATTAATCTGGTTACGGGTTCGATTCTGCCAAGAACAAATGTATGTGATTTTTACGTGGAATGGCGTGCCGTGTGTTTAAAGCAGATATTATATATTTTTGAGTAATTGTATTGAAGAACCGTAATAGCACATATTCTACGTTTCTTCGGAGTTGGAAAACATATGGATGTGGTTGGATGGATTTCATTTAGACGTGGAATTCAGTATAGATAATTCTACCAGAAAGGTACCACCTACATGCCTATATTTTATACTAATATATACTACATACGTACGCTATTCCTATCGTAAAACTATTCACTAATTTAGACCATTTTAGAAGTTTAAACCATTTTAATACAATACTTGAAAATTTGCGCCTAAACAAAAATAAGCGCGACAGTCATAACAAATGCGTCATTTCCCGCTATTAATAAGCCTCCAGCAAGTTTAAAAGTTTATTCACAACCACTTTTTATTCATTCACATATTTTAACCAACATGAAACGCTGTCATGTTCGTGCGACGATGTTAGCAAATCATTCTTGAAAACGAATTTTAACTAATTTTCGTGCGCGTAACACGCAACAATCGCTTTTGAACGAGAATATCGTGAAAGGTGATAATATCACCACAATTATGATACAGTTCTCACATGTGCCGAATGAATCCAGGTTGAATCGAATGAACCTTAGGTTAGGTTAGGTTAGCTAACATAGAATTCTGTCATATCCATGCGACTATGTTAGCAAATCATTCTTGAAAACTAATTTTCGTGTACGTAACAGGCAACAATCGCTTTTGGACGTAAATAGCCAACTCGTGAAAGGTACTGACTTTGACTTTGACTTTGACTTCAAATTACTTATATTTGTAATTTATTTATGGCAAAATAAGTGACACTTAGAAAAATGAACACCAATTCTACAAATAAAGATTTCGTATTTTGTATTTTATTTTGTGGTAAAACCAGGTGATAAAACCATTGCCACAACTAGGATTTGAAAGTAGAACCCTTTTGTAGTTCGGGGCACCACAGCCTCACCTATTTCTGCCCAATAACAGTAGTATTAAGCGCCACTCAGTTCTGCTCTAAGCGGTGTGGTAAGGGAAACATAAATATTCGAAGCATTTCAACTTAGTCGTCAAACAGAGCTACAAATGTAGTGTACCTTAGGTAGGACTGATTTTATCTGGGGCTGATAACCGATATCCATGAACGGCAGTGGTCACTTGCCATCTGGTGGACTGCATACTCTTTTGCTATTTCCAAATTGTACAAAGAGTTTTTTCAAATATGTATACAGTCTACAAATTCGTACTTGACCAGCTCGGTAGACTTTGGACTAAACTCCTTTCAGTCTCAAACTGAGCAAAATAAAGTATAAAATTGAAAAAACAAGGCGCCAGTTTTATCAACAATAGTCTAATAAACAAAATGTTGATATACTTCCGTACGCGAACACAATACGGTCGACATTCGTAATACCTGTGTATTATCTGGATTTTAACTGAACAATGCATATTCATCGCGACGCGGGCGTCCGAAACGTAATTCATCACGTCAGTATATACTTATCGGCACATTTGTTTTAAAATATGTAATAGGTACTTATGGACTATTGTCACTTTAAATTTGTGTTTTTTATTCTTTATTTGAATAACAATTTTTGTTTAAATTATAAAAGTAACAAACGAGCGTGCAGTCCATCTGATGATAAGTGCACTGCTACCCATGGACATCTGTGATCAACTCCAAATGAGATCAGTCTTACCTGAGGTCAGCTACGACAGATTTCGACACTTTCAAGGAAATATGACTCGTCGGTGATTAATCACGCCATATTCCTTCTTGCTATTTTTCTGACCGCCTGGAAATAAATTTTACCTAATTTGCATTTCATTTAGGCCGTTCCCTTTTGCCCTTTATTGAGCAATTTTCAACTTGTGTTCGCCTTATAGTCTTAATTAATTCTGTAATCGCCTTTCATATTTTTGATGGGGCAATTAGTTCCCGGAGAATATGTAAATTGCAGAAAAAGTGCCAAAATTTTAAGTTCGTTTTATTAATAAAGTTATTTCTATTGGTACAACCCTATTTCTGACTTTACCAGCCTATTTCTGGTTCCAAATATGTATGTGTCAGATGGTTCATCCCTTATTGATAGTTTATTGAGCAGATTGAAAATAATCAGATACCTGATAATAATATGCGGCTATGTAGAATCGCATTATCCAAAATATACCAATACAGTTAAACAAAGACCGGAGTGGTAAGAAATTGGAAGAGTGACTATGAATCCCCACATTTTATGCTCGCTCCCGTGCTCCGGAGGGTGCGTTAAGCTCTCGTCGGCAGTTGTCTGTGGGTATCAGACGAATCATGGCAGAACGCGCTGATTGAAACGTAAGATATTGAAGAACAATTTGTGGTTCGACTTCAGCAATGACAGCATTATTAAGCGATGTTTTTAATACAACAGCAAATAGTTGAAGCTTGTGGTAGGGGGTACATAGTTATCCGAGGTCTTCCGACTTAGTCCTGCACACAGCAGTCGGCACAACTGTACCCAACCTCAGGTAGGACTCTGATCTTATCTGGGATTGATTGTAATCAATGACATCTATGGATGCCCATAGACGGCAGTAGCCACTTACCATCAAGAGGGCTATATGCTCGTTTGCTACTTCCAAATTATAATTGAAGGATATTCACCGAAACCCGATTCTTCCTCTACTAATTCGCATTACAGTAGCGTAGTGTATCGTGGGTGAAGGGCAGGACAGCTGTAGAAGGTACAACCACGCTTAGATCCAAATAAAAAACAGCAGATTTTAATTAAAATACTAAACGTGCCACATTAAATTCAAACTATAGTCGACAATGTTTTCTGATGTTGAAATCCGAACAGAAAAATAACAGCGCTACGTGCACAAATACAATATTTACTTCATATGTGTGAATATGCATTTGTAGTCACTATTGTTACCAGAAGTAGGTCACGGAACCAAGGCGTCATATTATTAAGAACCGAGCCATAATTCTACGTACATTCTGAAATGTCTCGAATGGCCATCGGTTTTTGAAAAGTTTTTGAAAAGTGTAGTAGTAGTAATTTGGAGTATAGGCGAATTATGAGCAGTAGATCGCTTTGTCCCGAATTCTAGGAGGCATAACCTTATTGTCAGTAATGAATATAGTTTTTTTAATTTACTTAACGCTAAAGCTGACGGGCTACGGCTTATTTGCGATACAAATAAAACTGTAGTTAGGTATACATCTTTTACGGTGTCAGACAGTTTTTTACGTCTTTTAAAAAGCTTCACTTTTATATAGAACACAGTCAATACAACAATAGCTATATCATGTCTGTCATGCAAATGGTCCTGGTTTAATTCGACGGTTAGACATACCTTTAAATAATGAATCTAAATCAGCAAGAAGGGCTGAGACTGACAATATTCGTCTTTAAGTTTCCATTATACGTACTATTTTTAGTTTTAAAAACTTTTCCAAATAATGCATAGTTATATATTATTGAAATGACAATATTATTAATAGGCAACAAATAGATTTGTACGAATGTTTGTGAGAAAAATGTATCAAAGAGCAAAATAAACCTTCGGCAAAATGGCCGCAAATTCGAGATAACCGGTCAGCGGTCCGATCTCATCAATCATTAGGGCGAAGGGATGGATGTTGCTACGAGATTGCGGGCTTGACGTATCAATTTATAAGACAAAGAATGAACCGTCAGTCTTATAAGGGATTAGCGTTAAACATTGAAACAGTGATAGCTTAATGGTTGGAACTTGGCCTGGTAATTTAAGACCAAGGTTCGAATCCAACGCATTCGATTTTTTTCAAATTATGTATGAAAACATCGTGAGGATACAAATAAGCGTAACTAAAATTACGGTTCTTTACAATTGAAATATTTTTTAAATAGTTGAAAAAAAAAAATTTGTCAAATGAATTAATAAGCTGATATGATTTCAAAGTCATAAGTGTCTGACTTAGTATTAAACAAAAATGTAAAAGAATTGAATGTTTTCATTGTTCAGAAATAAGTCAGTTCTATAGAAATGTACCAAACTTGGGGGGTACTAAATAACTATGTACATGACAGGTAGGGCTGAGACACCGAACACTTTTACGAGTGACGTGTTTAACAATATGTTCCAAATATGAGTTACCATAATAGTGCATCATTGTATAGATTATTGTTTGTAATTTTAATATTGAGTGAAAGAGTTGAAATGCTTTCAATTTAATATCTTTTTATTGCACTTTGTTTTCGAACTTACCAAGCTCTGACACACTAGTTGTTTTTGCAAAATGTAACGTTATTCGAATGAAAATTAATTTTATTTTTCACTCTTTTTATAAATCTATTCTCCAGCTTTATTTTTTAGAGTTATCATTTGGTTTACTTTGTTATCATTTGTTGTACTTTGGATACGGTAACCGACAGTCATTAGCCCACTCTAGAGATAGACGGATGTGTTATCCGACAAAATTACATCCCCTCCTGGACGTATCAATTTATAAGACAAAGAATGAACCGTCTGTCTGTGTCGGATTAACGTTAAACGCAGATAGGCTTTATTGACCTATCGAGATCGTGGTGGGAATGCTGTTCCGTAATCATTAACTTGTAACAAATAGATGAAGGATCTGGTAAATTGACAAGAAAATGGAAAAACATGCCAAAATATGACAAAATATACACTAACTGCTTATGAAATTTCATCTTAATTTCATATTCCTCTGAAAACAACCGATGTGTATACCTACCTATTATATAACATTTATGTACCTACTGGCAAACAATTTGCCGAGTAACTCGCCGAATAATGACGAATATGTGAACACTTTTAACTGGGATGTTTTAACTTAATTTCAATTACCTACTAAATTAATGAATTGCTAAAAGAATAAGAATGTTCCGATTTACGTAATTTTGTCTTTGAAGTGTTTCTTGTAGCAAAAATAGGATAGGAAAAATCAAATTCGTTCATTAATTTAATCTGATTGGACAAAATGCCCGATAACTTTTAGCAGACACAAAATGGATTATAGAGAATGACGAATTTTCCAATAATATTTTTTGCGAAGTTATTAATTAAATTTGTTTACAGTTCGTTAAAATTCGCCGTTGTTATTATTGTTGCATCGCGTACGAAATATTGAATCGCTTGTTTTATTTACATGTTGCAAATTGTATGAATCAAAATATGGCTAAATGAAGGCATCGGCAAGCATAAATGAATTTTATTGTCACCGAAAAGTCATATGAAAATAATCAATGTATTTAAATTCTACTTTTGAAAACATATTATTTTATATAGCACCAAAAACCTGTTCCGTGATAAACCATTGCTTAAGCTCTAACAAAACTAACTAGAAACGAAAAACTCTTAGGGAATTCACGTAGAGATGTTCTTATATAATGTATAAAAAGAAAGCTATCTCAAATCCATTAACACAAAATAATAATTAATCTTTACGAGATATGAAATGTGACAATTTATTTCCTGTTCTGAATAGTTGTGACTTTTAAATCACGTAGTGTTAGAAGTTATGCGACGTAACGTATGTAAAGCTTACAGTAAATACACATTGTTATTTTTGATTCATAAGTATTGATAAGTACTGGTAAACATTGTGTTCTGATTTGAAGTACGGTAAGGGACGGTAAATTGTATATCGGATATAAATGTCGATGGTCGGCAGTGTCTAAAAAACATCAGTTGCATTTCATGTCCTCACTCTCTTACCTTATGTTACGTAAGTAGCACGCATGCAGCCCACCTGATGGTAAGTAGCTACTGCAGCCTATCGACATCTGTAATCAACCCCAGATAAGTTGGGGTGGAGCACTAAGTTGGGCGCCTCCGATAAGTAAGTTAAGGGGGACACCCTTAACACACCCTTCAGACCAGAACACAACAGCGCTTAACTCTGCTGTTACAACGCAGAAATACGTGTGGCAGTGGTTCCGCCAAAGTCAAACCACAACGGGTTCTACCACCTTTAAAATTTAAATTTTGTTATAAAACGGACAAATGCATTAATTTAATGCAAAATAAAAATTGTTTTTCTTTTCACAAAATATAATACATATTTTGACGCCACGCTTAATCCCGTTAAGGGTGGGATTGGAGAAATCCCTTCATTGCGGGGTTTAATGTCACGAACGGGGTTGCTGTCCAAAAATATAATTCAAGTTTCAGTTTTGCGTTATCTATCAGAAAATAATATTGTAGTGTATTTCTTGATTGCTTTTACACTTTTCGGTCTAGAGAGGTGATTTTTCTCCCACCTATTGCGGTCATAAATTGTAGTATATTTACAATTATTTCTATTGTTCCTATGTTGTGTTCTGTTCTTATGTTGTTTACTATGTTCTGGTTTGAAGCTTATATACTACTTGTACGTACGTACGTACTACTTGTCGGTTCATTTCACATAAAACATTATATTTAAAACATTATTTAAAACATTATTGAATTCACTTATATTTTTATCTGCCTTGTTTAACAAAGTAATGCTTTTTGAAAAGAAGAATGAAAAGACGTTTCTAGCAAAAAAAGACTGATTTAAAAAGGCTGTCAGGTAAAGAAAATGCGACGTCAACCATGAGACTCCAATTAATTGACTCGGGAATAATGAGAA
>DWNY01002775.1:0-10638 GCA_018250635.1 Telegonus apastus | reverse complement strand
ATATTATTACATTCTTATTAACAGATGAAGAAACTAAAAGCATTTCACTAACCGAAACATACTCCAATACTATGACGACCGACTCAACTACACTACTTACAGACACCGAAAATTACACTAACTTTGATAAGTTTGTTACGACTTCAACAATACCGAGTAATAGTGACACAACGTATACGTATGAAACTGAAGGTGAAACAACAACACCAAATTTAGGGAACGCGGCTACTACAGGAAATATAATTGAAAGCAAAATATATCATAGTACCGAAACATTATCTTTACAAAGTTCAACGACATTATTTGGTGAAACGAATGATTATGAAACTGTTACGAGTAGTTCAATAACCACAAGTAATGGCACTGAAGTTACTGAACTAAACTCATTTAATATAATTGAAAACAAATCGCCACCATTAGACTCATATGAACTCGTACCAAGCAGTAGCACAATACATTCCGAAAGTACTATTAAGCCTATTCCAAAACGAACAGAAACAAGTGGTTCACAAAAACAAGTAAATGATAATAAAAGCGTTAAAACGGCTGAAAATCAAAGAAAAATGCATAATAATTACTCAAGTGTATATGTACAAAAAGAAGGAAAAGAAAAAGTGGATAAAACATATCCAAAAAGTCCATCACTTGATAATCAAACCACAACTGAAAGTCATTTGAATCCAGATTTGAATATTGAAAGTTCTACGGAAAAGTCGCAGTATACAAAAACATCAGAAGTACCTACCAAGCTTGTCGAAAGTAGCACTTTTGAAGATGTTGATACAACATATACGATAACAACTGAAAGAACAATAAAAGAGTTACCTACAACGAAATCAGGAACAGATTTAGATGTCACTGATCCCACAAATACGATAGTGTATACTAAAACTACTCATGTGACGAGTATAAATAAATCGAATTATATCCCCCATGTAAGTACAAAATTACCAGACGGCAACATTTATACTTATACAGAAGCATATACTACAGATACCACCAAAAACAAATTTGAAGAATTTCCAACTTCTGAAAAAGATGATTTAGAGATTTTTAAAGGCATTGAAAATACGGAATACACAAGAATGTCGCATACAACGCCTAGGTACAGAACATCCATTACTACTGATATTGGTTTAAATCCTGATTTGGTAACGGAAATTAATAGAAAAATATCAGAGCCCACAATCGCAACTGCTGATACAGAATTTTCAACAGTGCCCTCCAATGCTGCCGCTGACATTATGTCTACTTATGGTTTCATTTTCAATAAATCACCAAGCACAGACCAAAAATTATATGGGGAAGAAACCACAAAAGATTGGACTAATACTGAATTAACAAGTGTGTCGTCTAAAATAGACATTAATAATGAAATAGTTACCACTAACACTTATTCAGAAAATTCAGAATACACATCTACAACCGAAATGACCTCTACATCTACAAATAATCTAAAATTACACACGAATGCTGTATATGATAACACAATAAGCACTGAAAATGCTATTATTTTAGACAATAAAACCACTATAAAAGACATGTACGCACAAAAATCCGACTACATGACAACATCTGAGACAATTGATAATCAATCAACTACTGAAAACACAAAAATTAACGCAAATACAGGTTTAGTAGATGATGTTAGTAAACAAAGTACAGATTTTACAAAGGTTGTAGATATCTCAGTAGTAACCGAGGAAAATAAAGAAAACATAATGGGGCTTGCCAGCGCAATAACTGAATCTGATATATTTACCACAAGAAATAGTGAAATTAATTATTTAGAGTATACGCCAATAACTTCATTTACTGATAGTAAAATTACTGGTATAACATCAACTGAAAAAGATGATGTTTCAGATAGAAACGATGACAATTATGCAGAAAAAATAGGAATAAGAACCACTTTTGGAGCAAATGTTGATGTCAGTTATACAACGAACGCAGATTTGGACTTGATGAATAAGTTTACTACAAAAATGCCAGAACATGCAAATACAGTAGAATTGTTATTAAAGTCTACCGAATCTCATATCGAACCTAATATGGACATGATTACTTACACTACCCAGTCAACTAAAATAAGAAATACAGAAATTACTACAGACAATGCACTGGTTACGAATGATTTAAACACAAAGGAGACTGGTTACAAAACTACGGAGGTAAAAGGCTCTAAATCTACTGAAATGACTTCTGGGAAAGATGTGACTACCGGTATTAACCCCAGTAGTCTGAAGGATACTTGGGAACCGACAGAATCTTTAAAAGATAGTAAAAATGATTTTAAAGATGTGTCGACTAATCGTATGTCTACTATCAGCATAATTTCTTATGATTTATCAACCACGGAACAATCCAAATATACGGAAAAACAAGACGTCACTAACGAACATGACGAAATTAGTACGGAATATACAACTATTGTAGGTAAAACAGGCTATTATGAAAGCCCTATGACTAACGAAAATAATGTTAATACAGAGATAATAGGCAATGCAGATAATGAAAGATCGAAGTTAACATCAGCTATTGAAACAACGATAACATCTACAAGTAAAATTGATGTTGGAAGAGAAGTTCCAGTGTACGAGACAACCGGTAGTGATATACCTGTAGAAGATGTGAGTACTGAAAAAGGGTCTAAGTTTGATAAGAATGAAAATATTGAGACACAAACACACATAATAGATTCAAAGTATACAACAAGGGTATCAGATAATAATTCAATCAGAACGACTACTGACTTAAATTTAATCACAGATGTGATAAATAATTATAACAAAGACTATACAAAAGAAACAAAAGTTATTGAAACGTCTTTTGAAAATAATAAGCATACAAGTTCCAACATTCCAACTCATAACACAGAGCCTACTAGTAATACTTTGTCTGAAAATATAAATGATAAAACTAAGAACACTGAAATAACAACTACAGAATATGCAACTACACCTATAATGTTGGATACAACCACTGTAACAAATAATTTTGATATGAATACGTATTCGACAAATAATTTTATAGTGTCAAACTATACATCAGACACAGTTTCAAAACCTTTTGAAAATAGTACACAAAAGAGTTCCATTGATAAAAATGACTCTTTAAAAGATCTTATTACAAAAACAACAGAATATCTATCTACGTCTGAATTAACTGATAGCTATTTCAGTCTTATTACAACTGAAAAGGACTTAGATTCTGGATTTTCACACAGTACTGATACTACCGTCTCAAGGAATACAAAGTCAAGTACCATCGATACTGAAAGCACTCAATTTGTTGATGGAAAATCGCCAAATTATGATATAAAGAGGCCAACATCGGCTGATAATTTTGGAAATACATTCACAACAGAAGTTAACTCAAATGATGAAATAGTAAAAAAATCCAATACTGAAACACCTGACTATTCAGAAGAATCTACAGTTCATGGTGAAAGTAGTTATATCAATACAAAGGCCCAAACGTACAAAACTAAATCAACCGACATCAATTTAATAACAACAGGTTTGGATAGCGGTACTGAGTCATTAATTAATGATCATATTTTCACGACAATCGTTACGTCAACTGATTTAACTTACACCACGAAGTCAATATTAACTGATATGAATGGTAAAGAAGATTCTTTAACAGAAAAAGTTTTAAATACCAAATTTACTGAATCTGACATAACAACTTACTCACCAACTGAAACAAACAATATTAATTTAGGCACAAGCCAGACAATAGAAGGGAATCAACCGGTGCATACTACGTCCAATTATAATGATATTGAAACTACACGAATACCCACTACAGGTGAATATGGAGACACAACTCAGACTATTACAGAAACCGTGAATGACTTGAATTCCATTACAGATTCTTTATCTGATCTATCAAGTACAACAAACACATATTCTGTTACTAGAGAAGCGAATACTACACATTTGCTACAACCAGCAACTGCAATCCCAGTTGAAAATTTACAAACGGCAGTCACCAAACCGGGACCAAAGCAAATGCAAAAAATTAGCACTACAATTAAACCTGAAGACTTGGTATCGACTAAATCTTCTTTAGATACTGAAATTCCTGCTGTTGATAGTACAGGAACTCAAAATCCGTTATACACGACCACAAAGTCTGAAGTTGATAATCTTGGCACGAGACTCTCAGAAAAAGTCACAGTTGCAACGTTGTCTACTTCTAGTCAAGACATTAATAATGAAGTCAAAAGTACTACAGGTACATTAATTCGTGACAGTCATACTACAACTCAGACAATGCAGTCCAATATTGGTTTAACAAATACGGTAAGTGTCAATTTACCTGATGTAACCAAGGAAAACGAAAAAGGTACAATAATTGATAATAAAGATATTATCACAAGTACTTCTTCATACGTAACTTCAAATGCCGAGTTTAGTTCAAAAACTATTACATTATTGAGTACTGAACACGAAAATATTGAAGTAGAAAATAAGTTGTCAACAGATTCAGTTGGAAATTTTATCTCCACGAGTGATTTTTCTATGGTAAAGGAGGAAGCGGAACATACATCTACAGATAATAACGTTTTTAACACATTATATCCTTCAGTTAATTACGAGACATCAACTGTTAATTCCGATTATATAAACACTGACAGATCAGTTTACGCTGATACATTACCAAAAGAAACTAATGTTCTAAGTACAACGTTAAATTCAGACTCAACTCATGGAGGCATTTCATTTAATGAGGATGACAAAATGTCTACACCGGGGAACACTGAACCCTATACAAAAATAATAACAACTACAACTGAATATCACGTAACTTCATTAGAAATTGACTTAAAACAAACCAATACACAAACTTTACCAAACTCGACACCCGTATCATCTATAACTGACAATATAACGGACCGTTTAGAAACTGAAGAAAATGAAACAACTTTATTTAATTTAATATCTAAACCAATAAGTACAACAACTGAACGGTATGATATAACAGATTCTAGTGGAAAAATTACAAGTACTAAAATGTACCACGAAGATCAAACTGATAAAGTCAATATAATTACAACTACAACAATTACAGATAAAAAAGTATTTGATGATCATTTGTTACCCACTGGGTTTATTGAATCTACCACAGATAATATTATGTTGTCTCATACATTTGAAAATACCGAAACAACCTCTACTAAAGAAATTAGTGAGATAACTTCAAGTACTGAACATACAACATTTAAAGATGAATTATTACCTACAACTATTTCTACGATTGATTACACTGATACATTAGACACGTCTGCGAAAGGTTCAACCATGGGAGGTAGCACAGAAACATCTAACACAAATGAAGAAAATTATATTGATACCTCACTCAATAATATGAAGATAACAACGAAATCCATTGATTCTGAAAGAAACACGGAAAATAATATCGGCGAAGAAAAACATAAAACGCGATATCCGTCAACAGTTTCATCCATTTTAAGCACATCGATGGAAAGTTTATCATCTAGACAAAAAGATATTGACATTTCTGCATGGACAGACTCTACCCCTTACGATATGACTATAACTACGACTGAAACAATAAATTTAAGTACTGACATTAATATTGAGTGTAAATCAGACTTTAACTGCCACACTGACTATACGTGCGTTAATGGAGTATGTCAAAATCCATGTGAGGGGATACGGAATCCATGTACAAAGAACACTACCTGTAAAGTTGTCAACCATGCTGCTGTTTGTGTATGCGATGATGCTGCGGGAATCGTCTGTGTAAGAGGTATGCTCATGAGAGTTATGGTACCTAAACTTTGTTGCACAGCCTGTAAATTTATAATAAAGTTTCGTATAGATAAATGTGAAGAGTAATTTGTTGGTCGTTTTATCGGACAAATGTGTACTGAACCATTTTAAAATTATTACTTAATTCATTAATTATAATTTGTAAATACACTAATTCTGAATCTTGTAACATATTCTGCGTAACATACTAATTTCAAATATAACATGTAACATACTAGAATCACCTGGAACACCTAAGGCACCAGAACCATGTCATTCTGATCGGGACTGTATAGAGACCGAAGCCTGCTTTATGGGATTGTGTCAAAATCCTTGCGAGTTTGACAATGTGTGTGGTATCGGTGCCAATTGCCATCCAATAAAGCAAAGACCGATGTGTTCATGTCCCGCTGGTCACGACGGGAACCCCGCAGTCAAATGCTCGCCTAAAATAAGTAAGACTTATTTACTTATTTAATATTAGGTTAAAATTTGCCTAATAATGTTGCCTTATGTATTCACTGTAAATGATGTTTAACTGTGAATTAATTCAATCAATAACAATAATAATTTATTGAGACAAGCACTTGTACTATAGAAGCATTTTAATAGTTTGATATATTAAATAATGTACATAATACGTCAAGTGAAACTTAAAATATAATATTTGCACATGTAAAATATTATTGTATAATAAAATGTTCTTACATTTTGCTCAGTTGGTTGCACTCGGAATGAAGATTGTCACTTGACCGAAGCTTGTATAAATAATGCATGCCAACATCCATGTGCAATACACAATCCATGTGCACCAAATGCGGTCTGTATAAACACGAAACACGGTTCAGATTGTAGCTGTGCTGAAGGATTTCAAGGAAACGGCTATGTAGGCTGCGTACCGGGTAAGTAATTTTTAATATAAGTAAACATGACGATATACTCGTACATCAAAGGACCATTTTTAAATAGCTTTTTTTTTAGTTGTGAATACTCAGTCCGTTTGCCAATATAATGAAGACTGCCCACCTGAACTTTTGTGTGATCGGTTAAATCGAGTATGCATGAATCCTTGCGCTGTCGATAAATGCGGAGATAATGCAGAATGCATTCCAGCCAATCATGGAATACAGTGCAAATGTTACGCTGGCTTTACTGGAAACCCGTTCTTAGAATGTTATCAAGGTATTCTTGACATTACATTTTTACACTTCAAATACATTCATAATTTAATCAAAAGATTCTTATACCATGAGCATAAAGCAATATTTTAAAATTATATTCTATAAGCGCATATTTTTATTTCAGTTCAAGGATGTCGGTCTGATAATGAATGTTTGAATTCAGAAGCATGTATTAACGGAAAATGTGACTCTCCATGTAGGTGTGGTATTAACGCCATCTGTGACGTTTTAAATCATCGAGCATCGTGCAAATGTTTACCTGGCTACACTGGCAATCCAATGCTGGGTTGTGAACCACCATCAAATCCATGTGTACCAAATCCTTGTGGAATTAATGCACTGTGTGAAAGTGACAACGGAGTACCGATTTGTTACTGTCCTAAAGGGTTAACTGGAAATCCATTTAAGAATTGTAGTAAGTATTCTTGAGAAAAAAAAACTTTGATTTGGACATGTGATTGACTATGAACTTAATAATTATATTTTTTCAGTTCCGGAAGGTAACGAATGTGAACCAAATCCTTGTGGACCTTATACTGGCTGTCGAATAATAGACAACAAACCAGCCTGCTTTTGTCTTCCCAATTATGAAGGTAACCCACCACGACAACCCTGCAGATTACCAAACAACCCATGCAATCCTTCACCTTGTGGACCTAATACTCAATGTACCATATTATCTAATGGATTTGCGAAATGTACATGCTTACAAGGATACGTAGAAAGCCCTAATACAGTTAGAGGTTGTATAGAAGCAAGAAATCCGTGCGAACCGAATACCTGTGGAGTTGGAGCACGATGTGATCCAAATAGATCACCTGCATGCTATTGTCCAGAAAATACAATTGGAAATCCATATAAATCTTGCAATCATCAAGCTTATCTGCCTCCAGATGTGCTTTGTCAACCAGGTCCTTGTGGGCCGAATGCAGATTGTTACGTGGGAGGTAATAGAGAAATGTGCTTCTGTAAGACTGGGTTTACTGGAGATCCCTATACAGGATGTGAAGTACAAAGAAGTCCGTGTAATCCTAATCCTTGTGGTCCGCAAGCCATTTGCAATGCTAACTTTGAAGGTCGAGCATTGTGTACATGCGCTGAAGGTAGTACTGGTGATCCTTATAGTCTGGATGGATGCCATTCCCATGAATGTGAAATAGACGATGAATGCGCTATAAATAAAGCTTGTATAGGCTATGCATGTCGAGATCCATGCCCAGGAGTTTGCGGCTTAAACGCTAAATGCCTTGTAGAATCACATCATCCTGTATGTATTTGTGAAGAAGGACTCGTGGGAAATCCGTTAGTATGCTGTTTACCACCTGAAGATCAGAAATCAATCCGACCTTGTAATAAAGTTCAATGCGGAATCAATGCAATATGTCAAGATATAGGAGACAAGGCTTTGTGTAGTTGCCTGCCTGACTTCTTCGGAGATCCAACAAAGGAATGCAAGCCGGAGTGTATCATGAATTCCGATTGTCCATCAAACGAAGCTTGTATTAATCGAAAATGTACTGACCCATGTTCCTTTAACAATATTTGTGGAATGAATGCGGTGTGTCTGTGTTCGGACCATACAGTATCGTGCTTATGTCCTGACGGTTATATGGGAGATCCACTAATTCAGTGTATTTACAGACGTAAGTACCATAACGATAACTTTAAATACGAGTGTAATATCAATACGTACCTATACATGAGCGTAGTATTCATTATATCTTATTAACAATTTATTATTACTTTTGTTACAGCTATATACATCACACCGGATAATAATACCGTCCAACCATGTATGCCAAACCCTTGCGATCCAAGCGCTTCGTGTGATACGTATGGTAATCAGTTTGCTATTTGCGATCCCTGCTTTGGATCAAACGGTATCAATAACCCGGCATGTAGACCAGAATGTGTACTCAGTACTGATTGTGCTTTCGACAAGGCCTGTTTAAGAAATAAGTGTGTAGACCCATGTCCGGGCTCTTGTGGTATAAATGCAGAATGTTCTGTATATCATCATGATCCTATTTGCCGATGTGTTACTGGTTTTGAAGGAAATCCCTATGAACATTGCAAGCCTACTACAAAACGTAAGTTATTGTTGTATTGAAATTGCATGTCTGTATTCAAATTGAAAAATAATGTAATTCTGAAAAAAAAATAACTTGTATTATTTTTTTCTAGCTACGTTGCCCGAGACATGTGATAATGTTCAATGCGGACCAAACGCCATATGTCAAGAAATTAAAGGCGCTTTAACATGTCAATGTTTGCCAAACTTCTATGGTAATCCTTTCATATCGTGCCGACCACAATGTGTCGTCAATAGTGACTGCGCATCTAATTTAGCATGTTTAAATAACAAATGTGATAATCCTTGCAAAGATGTATGTGGAATTGGTGCTTTATGCGAAACAGTCAATCATCACGCTGTATGTTATTGTGCGCCTGGTCATACTGGAGATCCTTACATAAGGTGCAATGTTGCACCTATAACCACTCCATCTTTATCGACATGTGATCCTTCACCATGTGGCCCTTACAGTCGTTGTCTCGTTTCACCATCTGGCTTCGCAGTATGTTCCTGTCTACCAGGTTACAGAGGAATTCCACCAACTTGTCAACCCGAGTGCGTCAGCAATTCTGACTGTTCGCAGAGCGATACTTGTGTCAATCAAAAATGTGTTAATCCATGTCAAGGAAGTTGCGGCGTGGGAGCGAATTGTATTGTAGTAAATCACAACCCAATATGCAGTTGCGGTCCAGGAGAAACTGGTGATCCTTTCGTCGCTTGTACAGCATTTATAGATCACGTACCATCGGACAAAAATCCTTGTCTGCCGTCACCATGTGGACCCAACTCCGTGTGCGAAATAAAATCTAATCGTCCTGTGTGTTCATGCCGTCCTAATTATTCTGGCACACCACCATACTGTAGACCAGAATGTGTTATTAGTCAAGAATGTCCTCCGCATCAAGCGTGCATTAATGACAAGTGTGCGGATCCATGTATCGGGTCTTGCGGTAATAATGCTAAGTGCGATGTCGTCAACCATACGCCATTATGCAGTTGTTTAGAGGGGTATAAAGGAGATGCATTCGTAGGCTGTATTGCAGTAGGCAAGGACGACACATTAACACCTTGTAATCCGTCTCCATGTGGAGAAAATACTATTTGCACTGTTGTAAATAATGCCGCCCGATGCAGCTGTATACCGCCGAACATTGGAAATCCATATGCTGGAGGATGCCGTCCTGAATGTACCATAAATTCTGACTGTCCTAATCACTTGGCTTGTTTATCAAACCACTGTCGAGATCCTTGTAAAGACCTGTGCGGTGTAAACGCTGAATGTGCCGTTATTAATCATGTACCCGTCTGCACATGTTTCAAAGGATATGAAGGTGATCCTTTCTCGTCCTGTCGGCCAGAGTACAAACAATGTGAGTATCTTTTAACTTAAGAATTTACCATTTACCTGGAAAATGTTGATAGTATTCGGTATATAAACGATTTTCAAGGAAAAATATTTTTTGTAGAATTTATTAAAATTGATTCTGACTACGATTTGCTCTGCATTTTCATCTTGGTATTAAGTTACATAATAGATATATGCTATTATCTATTATGTAACTTAATACCAACATAATAGTCGCAATAATACAAATGCGTT
>DWNY01002774.1:0-10640 GCA_018250635.1 Telegonus apastus | reverse complement strand
CCCGGTGAGCGATGGAGCTCACCACACCGTGAACTTGGTGTTTACGGCGGTATGCGACCACACATACCGCCGTCCTTACCGGGGTGCTTGAATGGACGGTCGAGCTCCCACTCAAGCCGCCCACAACCCCGGAAGCCCCCTTTTGGTCGCCTCTTACGACAGGCAGGGGATACCGTAGCGCTATTCTGGTCCCGGGCTACAGGGACAAACATGTAGCAACCTACTGTCAGGTTCTAAGTACAAATTTCTACTCATTTAATATAATAGCTTAGCGAATAGCGATAACTAAATAGCGATCACTCATAAACAGATGATAGGGACGCACGCCAGCCGCTGCGTGTCGCCTATCAAGATGAGCGCACGCAAGCTTGAATGAGCTACATCGCAACCATGGGCTCCTAGTACTTACATCTATCATTTTATAATGTACTAGCTAAACCCGTGTGATAGTTAATAGTGTCAGGCAGTACCCTGCGAAAATCAATGCTATTAAGTTAGGTTAAAACTACTCTGCAACAATCCGCTTACCAATAAGTATGATGGTATATATTTTACTTAAGCGGGGATCTGATAGACGTATTAAAATCACCTTTTAGATTCAACTGTGAAATCTAAGCAGGTATTTATATATACAATTTATAAAGTGAATAACAAACAGTTTTTAAAGGTATTAAAATCCCTTGTGATTTGAATTTGGCTGCACTATCACCATACCTGTTCCTGCCTAACAGCAGTGCTAAGCGCTGCTGTGTTACGATTCAAAGGCTGTGGTGTGATGATATACTTATCCGAAGCGTTCCAACTTAGGCCTCATGGGTAGCAACGCATGACCGATCTGAGATAAAACTAACCTTACCTGGAGATGAACACAGATGTTCACGGCAGTGTCCACTTACCATCAGATGGTCAAGCTCGTTTGCTACGTCCTAAGCATAAGAATATCAGTAACTTCATATTTTATGCTTATTGAGTTTGCCTAGAAGTCCAATTATATAGAACGCAATTGCCTGAACCGATTTTGAGACGCATCAAATTCGAACATTAAACAATCTGTTTCACTTTACATTGTATTGTACACAAAGCCAACGTTACAAGTATCCAAGCATTCAACACTTGTTTCTGCAACTCGATAGTTCGATAGTTACGAACTTTCCGATACCGCGCCGAAAGAAGTTTGTCGAACGTGAGGCGACTACTTTACGGAATAGTTCCGTTTCCGAGGGTTTGTTTACCCTGCATATATATAAAGGTATATGCACGACATTCGAATATCAGCATCGCTACCATAGGTATGTGCTGCGATATGTGTAGGCTGCTATATCCCAGGCGTCCCAGTTTAGTCTGACGATTTGAAAGGAGTCCCGCGAGGGAGAGAACTTCCAAGCTACAAGGAGATTTTCATTGTTTATAAATATTTTATTTATTGTATTCGAAAAAGTAGTAGAACGCTTTGTGGTGGGACTCCAAAGACCCAATCCTCATACCTATTTCTGCCTAATAAGATACTTATTGAGCCAGGTTTACATTGGTATATGTTTAACATCCCCGACGCAATGCTAGCACTCGCAGCAGTGATAGACTAATGGTTGAAACTTGGTCTCTCAATCGGGGGGTCCGAGGTTCAAATCCCAGGCACGCACCTCTGGTGACATGCGTATTAGAAATTAATTATCACTCGCTTTAACGTCGTGAGGAGGTAAAGGAAAACATCGTGAGGAAACCTGCACACCTGAGAGTTCTTTAAAAAAAAAGTTCTTGAAGGAGGATGAAGTCTACCAATTCGCACTTGGCCAGCGCGGTGGACTATGGCCTAAATCCCTCTCACTCTGAGAGGAGACCCGTACCCAGCAGTGGGACAATAATGGGTTGACGACGATGCAATATACCTACTTGTGTAAGTTGTTATAGTGTGTAGTTCTACGGAACTGCTAATTACTTCACAAAATGCCTTAACATTTCTGCGCTAAAAGGAATAACGTATTACACAACGGAAACAACAAAGAAGTGAAATTAATTCACCAAGAAGCCATGCACTAAAAATGTGCACTAAGTACCTAATTAGTATGCTCATGTTTACTGACCTACATTGTAACAAATGGGGATTGTTTTAAAAATGTCGCAGACGAGCAAATTTCATATTTAAATGTACCTCATATTATTTAGTACGAGATTTTGAAAATTAACTCTTGAAACTACCAGCCGAGTAGGCTTTCTCATTACAGTTTAATATTATGCCAGGAACCATATTAATCAAAAATAACGGTGCCAACATACAGGAAACGCAGTTGCATTCTAGAAATTCAAACGAATAAACCTACGGCAAATTAGAAACCTGATTACTTTAATTAGGCCGCATGAATACGACGTTGCATCTACAAACGACTTCATCAAGAACGCTAGCTAGCAATCGACTTGATTTATTACAATCTTGTATAAGCCGTCATTAAAGGCGACGACAAGCGTGAGCGACATAAGGAATGGTCTGATGATTAATATATGACCCGTTGACGTCCTCTCTCCGCAGCCGTCTAATGAAGAATGCCCCGCCCCCCGCCGCTTTGGCGCTTATATACTCCCCCTCCAGTGATTGATGACGTCGCATCGCTATTCCGGTGGCCAACATGATGTGGGTGCGATCCTTAACGTAATTACGCTCCACATAAAATGTATAAACGATAAGACTGATTAACTGTTCACATTGTATGATAGCCTGGTGGATTGAAACTCGACCTGTCACTGGGGTTCCAGTAGTTGAATCCAAGGCACGTGAATTTAACGATATTATGTTCGTATCTGAAATAAATTTTACCTTGTTTTAATTTTGATAAAAAATTCAGAAGGGACTTACATGCTTGAGATTTCAATAAAAGTTTCTCAAAGTTAAATATGTCTTATTGTCCCCTGTAGCCGAAGAGTAAAAACGGTATCCCCTGCCTGTCGTAAGAGGCGACTAAAAGGGGCTTCTGGGGGTGCGGGCGGCGTGAGTGGGAGCTCGAACAGCAAAGACAGCAACACCGAGAAGGACGGCGGCATGTGTGGCTACATGTCGTCGTAGACACCGGAAGGTGCAGGGGACAGTCACGCGTACCCCAAGAGATGAGCCCGTGACGAGCGCCGCGCTAGGGGGCACCGGTGCGTTCGACTGGAGACCCGGGGCCTCCTGCAAGCGCCGAGGAATGCCACCGAGGGGGTTTTAGTGGGTAGAAATCTCACATAACCTCCAGTCTCTGCCAAGGTTCCGGTGTACCTTTTGAATTTTTCCCCCCCGTCAACACAAAAAAAAAAGATTTGTCTTATAATCCGCAGTTAGATAGTGTATTGGACTATGCACTATACCTAAGCCTTTCTCTGATTTGAGAGAAAAGCCAGGCTTAGGAAAAGATAGAATGATCGTAAACTATTTATACAAAAACATACATATGTAGGTACTTCACAATGGACGTTTGACGTCTGCGATAGAGATCATGTGTCTGACAGGCAAATGGATGCATTGCGACCAGTTCTTGATATAACATTTAGATTGTTTTATCTCTTTATTTAGATTTATATGGAATCCTTGGTATGTAATGGAGATTAATAGGTGTTTCGTGAGGCAGGTTTGTAGCAAAACGTGAACTGTATGAAATTAGGCATATAAACATGCAGAAACTTATTTTAATTTGTATATATATTAACTTTATATGTTTCAATGTTTAATTCCTTTAAATCTTTTTCATTTATGTTATAAGGAACTCCTAAGTAATTTCATGGTTTTCACCCACCGACTTAAGTTTACTTTGGCTTACGACTTATGATGACTTACAGTTAGTTAGTATTAAAGTTTTATTAAAGAGCTTTATTAAGCATATTTCTACACATTTGGATCTTACAGTTTTAGCTGTACCTCACAGCCATGCTATTTTTTAATCTAAAGTTATTATACTATGTCTAAACATTTTCCCCTATATAGTTTTAAAAACCTCCACACACTTAAATTAAAAAAAATGAAAATGCAACTCTAACTTGAAATGAAAATAGACATCCCAGCTAAACATATTCCACTAGCGCAACATAATAACGACAGGACAATAGTGCCTCGAACGCGTCTGCCATGTCGTTTTGATTAATAAGTGCCGTTGACATTCTAATTAACCGGCTAAAAGTCACCCGGATAGGCCTTTGTTTCACGGTAAATGGAACGTTCAAATACCAGCCTTTTCCCTTACAGGGTTGTTACGCTAATTCTTCGTTTAAGCGATTTTTGGATGCAACTTCTATAGGTCTCTGAAATAATTCCAGGCGACACAAAATTGTAGTGGAGTTAATGCCAGAATATTATGGGAGATACAACCTTTGCAAGATGATAGAACGTATTCAGTTCAACCAGAGAGGTATCTATCATCGTTACGTCTATTTTTAGTGTGAAGGAATGCGTATCGGTGGAAGAATGTGGTTGCCAGCTCATTTTCATATAAGACTTATTCTTCGGGAGGGGCAACACGTGTGAGATTGACTTCAGATAGAACTGCTGTTCAATACGAAGTTTCTTACTGATGCCCATTTACATCAGCAACAGCAACTACTTCAATTCCATGAAAAAAACCTGCCAAATGGCTTTAGGGCAGTTTGAATACCGTTAGCTATTGACCGGTACCTTCCTCCACTTATTCTGATTGGAGCAGCTTAGAGATATATCAGACCTCCTCATTCGTAAGAATAATTCACTTTCATCATTTTTAAATAAAAAGTTGCAAGCAACACTTCAGCTTCTACTATTGCTGTGACAGCTTAATAATTGAGAGTCGACCGCTTAATCGGGGGTTCGATGTTCAAATCCCAGGCACTCGCTCTGATTGTTCGAAGTTTTGGGCGTATTACAAATTGATTATCATTTGTTATAATGTTGAAGGGAAACATCCTGAGGTAACCTGCTGGCCTGAGATTTCTTTTAAAAAATCTCAAAGGTGAGTGAAGTCTACCAATGCGCACTCGGCCAGCGCAATGGACTATGGCCTAAAACCCGTTACTTAGGGGAGACCCGTGCCCAGTAGTGAGACGATAATAGGTGTATAAATGACAAGTATGCAATGACACTATATGTGTATACATGACACTACACTCCATTAATATGGTTATTCACTTGTGAATTGTAACCAGCCCTACAAAAGATTAAAGTTCGCCTGAGAACTTTTAAGTAGCTCAGTAAAGGTTAGCCCTTTTGTTGCATCTATAAATAGGATGCTCGAAACCAGGTCATTCCCTTCACATTTTGTTTCGCTAATTCTTCGCTGAACCGATATTTTAGTTAAAATATAATTTTAATATATATCTGTGCTATAGATGTTAGTTATATTATTGCTGTGTTATATCGGCATGATAAGGATACTTTTTGCCTACTCATGGATTTTGGAAGAAGTGGCTTCAGAATCCAAAAACAGACAGTGACAAGCGCTGCTACTTTCTGTTTTGTGAGTTTTAAAAGACAAACACGTACAAGATATTCCATATTATACGAGGCGTTCAAACTAAGACAGCATTATCAAATTCATCTGTGACAACCACAGGCAGTACTCCACGTCCTCTTGGGCTTGGTTCAGATATCCATGATGATCGTGACCTCTTACTTTAGATGGACATTTTGTCGTGTTTGCCACTTTATTATAAAAAGGAGAATCTTGACGATCTCAGAAAGAAGGTCTAATTTAGTTTAAGCTGGGGTTTGTCCTACCCCTAAGTTATCATATTTTTTCTCAAACTAGTAAGCAAAAGTGTTTGCCGTTATTAAAAAGCAGAAGTAACCTACGACTTTGTCAAATAAATGTTTTCATTTTATTTCGACAAGGTATTTTGGCACGTTAGTTCGCGGAGCATTTCCAGAATTCCTTAGTTCCTTAGTTTCCAAGTGCCCACCTGCGCCCGTCATTGTACTGCATATACCGTATCACCCTTGGCTCCTCTCCAATGTCCGTTGACCTTTATAATGCAAGGCATTATGGCTGATGTGAGGTTTACTGCTGTAGCTGGAGATATTAGGCAGATAACGTTTTTACTGGTTTCTGAATTCGCAAAGGATAGTCACAGCCCCTTTTAAGTATTTGTTATCATCCCACAGAAAGTAGAAAACATATTTAACTGCTACTTAAGATTTGATCATTTATCCAAGTTTAAGTACTTTGAACTTTTAACAAAGCGTTCATTTCATAAAAATAGGTTACGACTATTAATTTAGTACCTACATAAATTAGGACGAGCGTGTAACACTAAATTCACGATAAAAATGTCCCTACAAAACACTTGTCAAGATATGGGGTATACATTTTATATTTTATGGGGTATACCTATATAAATATTTTCTTTTTAACTCTTTTTAATATTTGAAGCATTATAGATTAGGTATATAACACTATTCCATTACCATCGTTTGTAGTAAAACAATTGCGAAATTTTATTCCACGTAAAAGAAATTGGTGTTTAATCCGCTGAAGTACTTTTTAGTTCAGTCGTTTCTGAGCAACAATCCGAAGTTATAAGAGTCTCAGACATGAGAGCGTAATAGTTTACTTTGAACGGAGAAACCCTAAACACCTTTTGAATGAATCAAACTTACGCTGGTAACGCTGTAATATAACAATAAGAAGTCAGAAAGGTAAGTCATTACTATGCCTAAGAGGATAGGATCAGCACTAGAGGAAAAATAATTATGGAGTATGCACTATAAGAAGTAGTGATAGCCTATTGATAGAAACTCGGCCTCTCAATCGAGGGGTCCAAGGTTCAAATCTCAGGCACGCACCTCTGCACTTTTCGAAGTTATGTGCGTATAAGAATTTAATTATCACGGTGAAGGAAAACATCGTGAGGAAATCTGCATACCTGAGAGTTGTTTAAAAAAAAAGTTCCCAAAGATGTGTGAAGTTTACAAATTTGCACTTGGCCAGCGCAGTGGGCTATGGCCTAAAAGTCCTTTCACTATGGGAGAAGACCCGTGCCCAGTAGTGGGACAATGTGTTGGCGGCATGCAATAGCAGTTAAGCCCGGAAGTAAACCATTACATAATTCCAGCTACAGCGCTTACCCTGCAACTATTTAGGTTTTTATCAGCAAATCTGCAGGATAAGACGGCCCACTTATATTTATTAGGGAGACAGCCATTTCCACGGAATTTACATAAAAACAAAGGGCATTATAGTTGTTCCAGGTTTTAAAACAATACCAGCGTGCGGCAACTCCATTTCACGGCGGAAAAACATTTTAAATCTCGTTACGCCATTAGCGTTTGGACGTTTTTGTTTTTGCATCTAATTTAAATTTTTACGGGCTATCTCGCGATATTACTATTGCGTTTGCGGTGTTTTTCGTTTTCGTACATATGTAATTTAGTGTTGCGTTCGTATCTGTTTGCGCTGTTTCTGGCCAATGGCTTTGCGTATTTACCGTAATGTTAGTTGTGTTGGAATCGTCGTTTATTGATTTGTTACCAATAAACGCAACTTCCATTAACTGTACATATGTATAATGAATTTTGTGTATTAAATATATCACTTGTTTTCATTTTCTTTCACTTTAATATGACGTAAGATCAAATGAAATGTGATATGATAATATACGCGATATGATAATATCGTAAAATTTGTTTAGGGAGTAATGTTCAATGAAATGACCTTGTCATCCGAAAACCGCGATACAAATGTGTGAAGAGACATTGGACAAACATTGGTTTGTGTTGTACAATAAGCAGGAGTGACTGTGAACACACTCACCACTCAACATCAGGTGAAATGTAGGTACGTTGCTTGAATTTTATAAAAATCGTTATATACAAACTCTTACGTGGTTAGACTCCGGCGGCACCACCGTGATACATATTTCTGCCTAATCATAGCAGTGTTAGCGCCGCTGTGTTCTGGTTTGAACGTTGTGGGAGACATACTTAGTTATATACTTAATTAGAGATGTCCATGGGCGGTAGTGACCACTTACTAGGTGAACTACAGGCTTGATTTATACAAAAAAAAACACGTAATACGTCAAAGTTATCACGCGCTAATTCTGATTCGATTTATCATAATCCTGATATGGACTGGACTGTTACGCAACTTCCTGTCTTAACACAGGTATGTAAGAGTTATTATCGTTTACCTACACTACTTGATACCTCTGTCACATCGTGATTTAACGACGGGACGAGTCTCACAAAAAATTGACGCGTCTGCGATGATGTCATCTGTAATTCTATGATATAATGGAGTTCTGTGTATTGATGATCTATTTTTTGTTTAGGAACATGTTTGTCTAGAATAAGAATGTAGCGCTTGATGCCTGTGTGTTTAAAATTAATTACCGCCAAAACAACGGGATTGAGTTCATGGAAATGCAGATATATACACAGTACGAATCTTAACTTAAGTTTTAGGCTTTATTTCATCAAAATCGATCCACTCTATCAAAAGTTTTACAATTTAAAGCCAGAAGTAACTTTTCTTTCGTCGAATTACATATGTAAGCGAATAGTTCTACCTTAGTGGACTAGATGGCGTTATTGTAAAAACATCAATGACCCACGGCCAATCTTCTAAATGCAAATGGCAGAACAATACTACTAATAAAAGTATTTTCCTTCTGACTAATGAAACAACGCTCAGATAGGTCTTCAAATAATCGGTTTATTCAGCATTATCATCCAATTATACATTAATACACCTTTATCCACTAGTTTTACATGCTTCCATTACCAGAACTTTTCAATGACATATGTATCTGATGACAATTCACAATTCAAAGCAATAGTCTCTATTCCAAAAAGTAACAATAGAAGAAGTATTTAATAGGTGACGTAAATGATCAATAACCTGTGAATCATATAGGCTGTACATGAATCGCCGTGATATGTTGGTTACAGTACCCACTACCTACCGACCATCTACTGCAATAAATGAACAGTTTCATGGTTTTGATGCGATTTATGACGTCATTCCTGACCGTTAACTCAGAAACGGAGGCGGAGGTCGTGACGTCACGGTTCACTTTGCAACTAATCGTGCGTTCGATGGATTTTAAATGTCGTCATGATTTATCTGTACGTCATTATAAATAGCTATATAGAAGAATGTATTTTTTTGTTAGATTCCACTTGATTGTAAGTGACCACTGCCACCTATGAACCTCTGTAATCAACCCCAAATAAGATCAGCGCTTTATTCAGCAGTGTTAAGCGATGCGGTGTACTGTTTTCAAGGGTGTGGTAAGGGAGACATACTTATCCGAGGTGTTCCATCTTGCCCCTCGGGCGTAGCAACGCACCTGTGGCCGATCTCAGGTAGGACTGTGATCTGATCTGGGGTTGATTACAGATGTCCATGGACAGCAGTGGCCACTTACCATCAGGTGGACATCTGCCACAGAGGTCAGCCACAGATGCGTTGCTACTCCTAAGGACTAAGTTAGAACACCTCTAATAAGTATGTCTCCCTAACCACATCCTTCAAACCAGAACACATCAGCGCTTAACACTGCTGTTATAAGGCAGAAATAGGCGTGGCGGTGGTGCCGCCGGAGTCGAACCACAAAGGGCTCTACCACCTTTAAATCTACTTAGATCTACCCCCAATCAAAAATATCTGGAATTTCGTCATGAAAATCACAAAAATGTATCCAAATTTAATTCATGCTAAGTACAGCGTACAGCATTACAGTTTATGACGTCATGTGGTACCGTTAGGGTCAATACACACTAATCCGGTCTCGTTCACGCTCCAGTGAAGTATTGTGTCATCAGCCTTTATTTAGTATCTATGTGAGTCTCGTCTCTTTTCTATACAAATAAATCAAATTGAAGTGTCTGTTTGTAATGTCAAAATGACATTTTTTTAATAAATACGTATGAAAGTATACACGGTGCCTATAACAAAATTACAATTAAAGAAAAAATGTCTGTCTGTCTGTTTGGCTGACGTAATCTTCTAAACAGCTGAATCAATTTTGACGGGACTTTCACTGGAAGATAACTAAAGGTCTTAGGCGTAAATAAGCCTACTTTAATTTTTGAAAAACGCCGTCGCGGGCATTAATGTCAGTTGCTGGCAGATATAAATATATGCCTTTTTACTTCTTTAACGCGGGTGAAGCCGCGGGGATCAACCAATATATGAATAACGTTTACCCACAATCAATCGACTATAAACAGTTAGGTGAGGAGATGTGTGAGGTACAATAAGATAATGGATTATGGTTGTTCTGTGTCCATATAGTGTTTCCTTCATTCACACGTCATTGTGTTTTATGGCTAGCAAGAAAGGTCCTTTAAATGCCGTATGAGAAAATCAATACGTCTGTATTTATATAAATAAACTACCTGATACACGGGACTTGACCCGCGTTATATAAGTAAAAAGAATACAACAATATGTGCATATTAGCAAATGACAATAGCGCACGCTAATGCTTCTTTCATAGTAGCTTTCATAGTAGCCTAGGTTACGCCTTAGATCTTCTGCTATCTTCCAGTGAAAGTCCCGTCGAAATCGGTTCAGCCGTTTAGAAGATTACCTCAGCCAAACGGACAGACAGACAGACAGACAGACAAAAAAATTATAATTGGTATTTTGTTATAGGTGCCGTGTGTACGTCGATATGGATGTAGTAAAAAATTGTTGTTCTGACAT